>JASSUY010032635.1:0-80199 GCA_032466535.1 Forpus xanthops | reverse complement strand
AGATCCAATCTAAACTTCCCCTGTTTCAGTTTGAACACATTACCCCTTGTCCTCTCACTACAGTCCCTCATGAAGAGACCCTCCCCAGCATCCCTATAGACCCCCTTTTGCATTACTGCTCTGCAAGAACTACTAAATCAAGCACTTGCACATCTCTTGTGAGTTCTTTTTCACTGGAAACATATATTTTGATGAAAAGCAGAAGGAGTTAGTTGAAATGTATGCATCATGCACCAATGGGCACACACTAACCAACAGTGCAGCAGGACGTTACCGCAAAAGCAAAGACTTCTAGGTTTTGACTGTGCATCTGTTGCAGACACTTACTAAGGGGAAGCTCAACACTGCATGATTTATTGTGTCATGATTATCATTCCTTGGGGTCCGGTGTGAAAAGAGAAAGGACTGCTTGGTCAGGAGAAGAGCAGAGGTGGAGTGCATATGGTTCTGACACTGAACAATTTCTGTCATCCCTTCTGGAAACATCTTGGGCAGTTGTCCTTTACAGGTTTTGGATTTTGCAAGCTAATATTTGAAGTTACTGCTGTGGATATGTTATTTATGCATGTTGTGAGCGAAAGAAGAAGTTCAGAGGTCACTTACTAATCAAAACACAAAGTGTTTGTGACACTGATCTTTTAATACATGGGAAATTTTGAGAAGTTCCAGCTGGAATCCCCCTGCGTGCTTTTGTTTTTGCTTTCAGAGCAACACCGGTGAGTTTCATCAACTCAGGGGGGGTTGAGTTTCCGTCTATGAGTGATGCTAAAAGTGAGGAATACCTACTATTTTTGTCCCTAGGGTGGCACAACCATAGTAAATAAATGATGTCTATGCATAAAAAAGGGGGGAAAAAGCAAAATTGAGGGTACACAATGTCTTGCTTTCACCCTCTGCTAGTAATAGCTTGGGGGATTCAGATAACCTTGTGGGGTTGCATTTGGAATTGTACCAGGAAGTTATAGATGCCATTATGCATGAGGCACAAGCTTTTTCCTCCTCTCAAAGCATCATTTGCTGTCCATTCATTCATATGCAGATCTTAATTTACCTCCCTAAAGAAAATAATGTCATTTTCTCCTAAGAAGAATGAACAGATGTATTTTGTTTGTTTAAAAGCAGGATAGCTAAATTATAGTGATGTGTTTGATCTTAGGACAAAAATGGTTAATGGCAATCACCATTGTTACTTTTGCTATGTAAATAGTAATATGGAGTAGTACTGGGTATAGTGATAGAGACTTTTTTATACAGAGGGCACTCATATTAAGTCAGACTTGAATGAAACTAGAATCACCACTGCAGGTAAACGGTAAAACTCTCCTAATGCTCTCCAAAACAGGGACTCAGAAGTCTCTCAAAAATGAGGACTTAGAAGTAGTGTGATTTGGACCCCTCTGTTGTCAGCACATGCACTGAAGTAGCTTCCATAGTAATATGGTGAGCTTCCGTACAGAAACCTGGGGACTGCTGTCCTAAATGGAGATACATGCCTTTATAAACCTTGGCCTGAGCAAACTAAGAAAATGGCTTTGAGCAGGAGCTTGGATTAGATGGCCTCTGGATGTCCTTTCTAACCTGAATTTATGATTAAATGGCTGAGGAATATTAGGTGATTTTCCACAGGGAATAGAGGTGTGCTTATGTGGTCAGATCTCCTTCCCATTTTGAAAACAGCTTCCTGCACTCCTCTCTTTCTTTAGTCCTTGCAAATACAATTGGTATAGATAGGGATCAGCAAGCAGGTTTCATGGGTGTGAGTAAGCTCGAATGGTGCCTGTAGTTCATCCTTCTTGCTAAGACTAAATGTAACAGCATCCACAAATCATCCAGGGTGAGAAGGAGTACAGAAGAAATGATCCTTAATGGAGGTTTTGAGGGATATCATGATGCTCTCAAAACCCGACATTAGAGGGAAGAGAGTTGAACAAGCACAAAACCTTCCCAGGTGAAATCCTGTGGTGTAGCCACATACAACTTCAGTGTTAGTGTCTTGCATAGATGCACCTAGGCTTATTTCCCACAAGCCTCTACATCTACAGCAGCAGTAAAGCTAATCCTGCAGGTACGTTTAAGGGAAAGGGACAAGAATTTTGGCTCACTGAAGCAGCTTAACCCTTTCAGAGGGAATAGGACGTGTGGTTTCGTGATTTCACTACCTGTTGCCTTTTACTCATCCATAAGCATCACTTGCCAGCTGGGATGCTGCAGTGGTGCTGTTAATAACTGAATCGAAACACAGACGCTTCTACCCTCTTGTCCTTTGTTTTCTCTGAGCTCTTCATTTCCAGAGTGCTGCCTGGTCACTTTCGTGTTTGTCACAGCCAGAGTTACGGGGAGGGGGAGGTAAGATTAGATATCAAGGTTGACCACCAAGATTAGATATCAAGGTTGACCACCAAATACATTTGCTCTTCGCTCAAATGTGAGCAGAAAGCAGCGAATTTTGTCACTTTGTGTTTTGCAGCCATCTCGGACCCCAAAGTAGAGGTTAAGCTAATCCCCAGTCCAGACAAAGCTGAGGACTCTGAGAAAGTGGTGGGGATGAGCTGCTCGGCAACAGGAAAACCAGCTCCAAAAATCACCTGGCAGCTTCCCAGCATCCTGCAGCAGAAACCAAGGGAGTACCACATCCAGCTTGGCAACCAGACCGTGACTGTCATCAGCAATTTCACACACACCTACTCCAAAATCCTCCAGGAGTATCCCATCACCTGTGAGATCCAACACCCCTCTCTAAATGTGACCCTGGTTCTCCCCACGGACAGCCTGCTGCAGGGTCAGTGTGTAAACCTGCTCCTACCCTGGAGTGGGGAGGAAATCACTAAATCCCTCTTGGCTTAGAGCAGGGAACTCCTCAGAGGTCCATGGGCAGGTGGGAAAGGCACTTGGAAGAGCAGCCAGGGCTGGCCTTGGGAGGGATAGAAGAGGTGCCAGGGAACATGCAGGCACCCTGGGTGATGGCATACAATGTCTTATTGCTCATTAGATCCCTTACGTGCCTCGGCCTCCTTTCCTCTGCCAAGGACTCACAGGGTTTCCTTATCATGTACCTGACGCACCATCCATATGTGTTGGCTTTGGGTAGCTCGGAGGGGCTGGGTGCCACATGCCCAACCATGCCATTAGACCCCAAGTACAGGTCTGCTGGCAGTGCCATTTGTGTGCATGCTGGCATTTGCTTCCAGTGCCCCTATCCACTCTTTCTCACTCCAAGGTCTTGGCCAAGGGATGTCTGAAATGGGTCTGCTTTTTTCATTATGTCATGCACAAAGTGAGTATCCGCTGCTTTCCCCACAGGTCCGGATAGCCGGGATAGCAGTGTGGCACCTGCCGTTGTCATTGCAGTGGGGGTGCTGGTCCCTCTGACTTCCCTCTTCCTCCTCGTCTGCCTCCTTCCTCGCTGTCTCAGGCACCTACGTGACCCCGAGAGAAACCCAGCGTGGCCATGCTGGGTAGGTCTGCCTTTCCCCAGGGTGCTGCTGGGCTCACCTCCATCAGTAACAGGGCCCGATGCCAGGACCCAGCTCTGCTCAGACACCCCAGAGCAGCCTCCATGCTGCACAGCCCAGGCTGCACCTGAGTTGGAGGGGGACAAAGGGAATAGCCCTCAGCCAGCCATCTGGATAGCAGCATGCTGGGAAGGGGAAACCTGAAGGTGCTGAGCCAGGCCCATAGGTACCCAACTCTGAGAACAGCTACAGATTGTCCACTTTCTCAATGACAAGGCATGCTGTGGGTTAAGCATTGCTCTGTTACTATATTTATGAGCAAAACAGTTGTGCAAGAAGTGGCTGTACCCTTGCACCCCTCTTTGGCATCTCCTAAAATAACCTCCCCATTGCATGGCTGGTGCAGCCTGCGAAGGAAGACGCTTCAAGGACACATCTCAATCAAAATGGGGTCTTAGAGGAAGAGCAGGTCTCTTTGAGGAAAGCCCAGGGTGCTGCAGTGCAGCAGGGACTGAGGTGCTGCTGCTTGTCCAGATGCAGGGGATGAAGGATGCAAGCTGGAGCTGGGGGTACACCAAGAGAGGTGGCATCGATTCAGGTAACTCAGCCCAGTTTTATGCTGAAGACACCTCATCCTCCTCATAGGCTATGCCCAGAAGGTGCTCCCTGTCATGTGATGAGGGGTTTGGAGGAGAAAAAGCAGTGGGAGGAAATGTGATACACGTCTTCAATGGGCATCATGCGTCTAGGTCCAAGCTGGAGGCTACTGGGGAGGACAGTGAGGGGGAAACTTCAGCCTCTCAAAGAGAGACACAAGGACCTATTTGGTGACACAAATAGCCAGGACCTTTACCCCCACACTTCAAATATCCATATATTTGAACAAAGGAAAAAACCCAACAACCTCTCTTCTGTTAGGTCTTTCCTGCCTATAGCAAGGCCAAGAAGTGTGGGCAGCACAGAGCTGTGGGCAGGCAGGGACCAGCAGCATCCCTCCAGCCCTGCACACCACTGAGCACATGAGCAGCTGCACGCCATACGCATGCGAGAGAGGAACTTCTTCCAACAGAACCTCAGGCTTCCAAGGAAACCTGCTGTGACTCATTTCAAGAGGAATACAAAAGACTATTTATAAGAGATATTTATTTTGTAACACCGTAATATTATGGTTTGTAGGGGGAAAAAAAAAGCTGTAAAGTATTTATTTGAGCCTCAGGGTGGCTGCCTGGATCTGCAGAGTGAAACTCACGTGTTGTATTCTCCAAGGGTTTCAATGTTATGTTTATTCCTTTCCTGGACATTGCAAGCTCAAAACTGGGTGGCAAGTTGCCTGAAACAGAGCAGCATCTTGGAGTGGTGCTGGCCTGGGAGGTGCTGCTCATGGGCCAAAGCAGAGCCTCATGAGGAGACAGGCACAGATAACTCATGGCTGTGCTGTGTGAGCTTTAGGGTGATGAATCTGTTCCCCAATGGGCATGAGAGATCAGGCAAGCAGCCTGAACATCCAACCCAGGCACCCAGAGACACAGTCCAAGGCAGGACTCATTAAACATGATGAAATTGCTGACTCCAAATTCCACCAGCCATTCCTCAAATGTAATGTAAATAATGTAAAAGCAAAGGGCCCATAGATGCTTCCCCCACCCCTTTTTCCCCAGTGATTTCCATAGTCCCCTTTTCAATACCCTAATCCATCACAGCTGTGTTCCCAGGTATCCCACCTGCCTGCATGAGGCAGTAAGGAAATAAAAGGGCACTTGGAGGGGCTGTAGGCAGCTTGGTGGGCTTTGTGTGGGTCATGGTGTGGTGTAATGTGAGTGCAGTGAGAAGCGAGAGGCTGGAGGCTGCATGTGGGAAGGTATGTACTGCTATAGGGGCAACCAATATTAATGCTGAAATTCATTGCTTATAACCCATAGGTAATTCCCTGAAACCCTATGCCCATGAGATCTTTCCTTATAGATCCAGGAAGGAGAAATGAGGCTGCTCAGTGCATGTGGTTTTGTGGGCAGCATTCAGACAGCTGGTGCAGGCTGCTTCCTCTCCTCCTGGCTTCCTGAAGTAAGCATGCATCATCTGGATTTTCCACAGGCATCTATTTCAAATGTGCATCCCGGGTGAATCAGGGGGAGTTGTGGTCATAAACCCAAGTAGCCTAAATGAAAGTGATTGTAAGTTGAGAATGAGTAAGTCCTTGTCATTAAATGCCTTTTTAGGATCCCTAATGCTTAGTAATAGTGCAGTTGGTGAGTGTATGGAAAAGGGAACTGGCTGCAACCATTGCGATCAGGAATTTCTCTCGTGAGTGCCATAATTTCCAAAGGAGGAAGCTGCACTTTGTCCAAGCTTTCCCACCATTGCAGCTTAATTCCCTCCTCCTGTGTGAGGAAAGGAAGCAGGGGAGAAGCAAGTTTTTCCCCCTTGGTTGGTGGTTTGTGGAGGGCAGGGCACAGGTAAGAGGGTAAGGCTCATCCCCTGACAGTGCTCCTGAAAGGGCTGTGCAGCGTCAGCCCCTACCACTCATCAGCATCCATGCTTGCACTTTGCGGGCATTTGAAGAGGACTGGTTGAGTTTTTAAAGAAGGTTTCCTTTAATGCACACGTCTTCGCTAAAAGAAATTAAGTCTGTCACAGAAATGGGGATCTCTGGATGCGATTAATAAAAAGGACCTTCAGAGGGAATAGAGAAAGGCACAAAGCTGGTGAGAAACCTTTATAAACCCAAGAAGACTGCAGAGATTACCTATTAATCTGTACAGCCTGAGCACGTGGAGGGAAGGAAAGCAGGGCTCAGGGTCCATGTATGTGTGAGATTGGTATTTCTTCTGCTATTTAACTCAGTGTTGAACTGTGAAAGCGTTTTTAGGTTTCTGCTGATGAGCACTATAGGGCTAAAGGCCTAATGAACGAACTTAAACATCACTTTGTCCATTACAGGATCAGAATGAAAACAAGATATGACATAAAAAGGCAGAAGTCTAAAAATCAATACATTTACTTAACTTCATGCTGTATAAAAGCAGCACTAAAATGCAACGCCATAAATTGCTATATGGTCATGCTGTGGAGTGTGGCTTCATGTAGCAATGAAAGGAATATATGCATGCAGGCTATATGAAATTAACTGGCTGTTAGCTGGGAAAATAATAGAGTATGAAATAGATACAAACCACCTTTCAGGGTACAAACAAGCATGTGATTGAGGGGAGCATAAGTTTTAATGTGGGTATGTAACATCCTAACTACTGTTCTGAGGTTTCTTTGTAATTACCTTGTGCTCCTCTGTCTCTTAACAGTTAACATAATTAATGTTGGTCATTTGGCCGTAATCCTTTGGAGGTGATATTTCTAATGGGTTTATACATATACTTAGTACTTACTTGAAT
The DNA here is from genome assembly GCA_032466535.1 of Forpus xanthops. Lineage (NCBI taxonomy): Eukaryota > Metazoa > Chordata > Aves > Psittaciformes > Psittacidae > Forpus > Forpus xanthops. Next base: position 73,361 of record JASSUY010032635.1, on the reverse strand, counting down.
AAACAGTACCTACACTATGAAATGTTCCAAGTTTTGAGTAGGTCTTGAGAAGTAAAAATGAAACTGGTAAGAAATTAAAGTGGAATAGAATGCATTATTGTACTGTTCCAATAGCAGTGATATGAAGCAGTTAAGTAAATGGAAACAGAGCATATTTGCCAGGTTTACTCTACAGTTGTGTTGATGCAGGGCGTAATTTTCCTCTAACAGGTGGAAAGAGGGCAAGTGGGAATGCTGCCCTTCTGCTTGCACCTTACATGGGTAATGCTGGCTTGGGAAATCTGCTTCTCTTTGTAAATCAAATAGCATTGCTCAGCCTGCACCTCTCAGCTCTGGGATCCTTTGAACTTGGCATTAGCCAGCTTGGTTTAACTCAAGTAGGGCCTTAACACCGTGTCCTCTAAGCTGTATATTATGTGTATATATATATATATATATATATATGTATGTAACAAAGGGTCCTCAGGCTATATAATATGTCCAGGTTCCTGGTTTTGCATGCCAGACTGTTTCAGAGATGCACCAAGTACTACGTTGATGGTTTCCTCTGCTGGGTGCCTGGGTCCCAACTCTAAGAGAGCAGTAAAGTGTAAAGGAGTCACCCCAGGAGCTCTTGCTGAAGTTGTCTTTGAAATAGAGCTGAAATGCTGCCCTTATGTGTTTTACAAGTCACTGACTGGTCCCAGTGCTGGAAAATGAATGGTTCTAAATCCACACAGAGAAAAGGAACTTTGTCTTGCTGAGGCAATACTGAAAGCATCATTCATTATTTCTTTGTTGTGTAACCCTGGGTAAATAACTCCGCTACTAAATACCATACCAGTAACTTTTCTTATGAATTTAGAGATGGAAGGAAATAAAACCTATTCTTTTTTGTTCTGTTTTCAGCACTTAGCCCCTGCAAATCATCTGAAATAAGAGAATGCCATAATAGAGAGCATTTTTCTTTCATAAATGAGAATATTGAACCAGGAAGACAAAAATCAAAGATATCTTGTTTTCGCTCTTGGTATACCAGAAATGGCCCTATTTTGAAAGCCATACAATGGGCCCCCTCATATGTCCACTGCTTTCCTCTTTGTTCACATAAAGCTGTGTGTGAAAGGAGCACTGAACTGTCCAAGCTCTTTGTAGATGGACTCTGCTGTACTCTGCTCATTTGGAGGGTTTTAGCTTTCTATTAGCTGAGTAAAAGGAAACATCTTTCTTGGCTACGGGTTCTTCTCTAAATTCCAGAAGCTGTGCACAAAGAGGAGAATGGTGTATGACATGAGACTGCCCCTGGGTAACGCAGCCAGGGAAGGAGAGGGCCGGGCAAGGCTGGGAGCTGATGCAGTGGGAGGGATGTGGCGCTGGGTAGCGCATTTCACGTTCCTCAATCAGTTTCTGATCAAAAGTATAAAACCCCCATAACTTCCTAACTGAAGTAAACAGGAAGTGAAGGGGGTGAACCTTTTCAGCCAGCAATAACCTGCTCTCAGTGTGTCTGCGCTGCATTAGCTGGGCTGATGTCTGCTCCTCTTATTCAGCAACCCAGTGTGTCTGAGCTTGCAGCCATGTGCAAGCTGACATTTCCTTTCCTCGGCTACAGGCTGTGACCAGGAGCAGGGCGCCCTTGGACTCTGGCAGGACTGAGAACAAGAAACGTGAACCAACAGAAAGGCAGAGTAAACACAGCTCTGTAAAACTGCTGATGGAGTGTCCTTCTCTTCTCTTGCAAGTCTCCTTTTTGGCATCAGTGGGAATAGCAAAACTAAAGCCTGAGAAAGAGAGCTCCTCCAGACCTTACAAATTAATCCTAGGGCAGTTCTCCAGACTTTAGTTTTATCTTTATTCCTTCACAAAACAAGAACTCATTAGTTAAGGTCAGACTGCAGTACTTAGAGTCCAAACATGCTGCTTTATCTCAGTTCTGGTTTGGACAAGCAGCCCTCTGGACTAGTTCTTTGTAAACAACCAACCACATCTTCCAGGGCCTTGGATAAATGCCTGAAAAGAGTAACACAGCCAGCGGCTTTTTGTGTGCAAAATCCAGGACCTACATATAATGAAGGAAAAGTCAGGGAGGAGGGATGCGAGAAGCAACATAAGAGTTTGAACATCCTCTGTTTTCACAACCCAACTTGGTACCAGGACCTGGTAGAGGTCAGCCTTGTCGGTCTGTTGTCATTTTGTATGGGAGCATGTAGGGGTATGTTTTGCCCAGAGCACACAGCTGATAAAATCCTTGCTGTGTGAAAACGCAGCATGATGAAGAGGGGAAAGTTTGCTGCTGTAATTAAAATACCTGAGTGCATTTTGCTGCCAGGATAATAAGGTTTCTGGAAGGGGAGGAATGGGCACCATTTATATGGCACCCACCTCTTCTCTCCAATAGGAAAGAAACTGAAGATAAAGCTCCACAACACTCTTAATGCATGTGACCCTCTACTGGTGCCTGCACTTGGGTCTGCTTTCCCATCTCCAACTGTGCTCCAGGGACTGGCAAGAGGAGCAGATCTGCTCTGTCTGCTGTATCTTGGCTGCCAGATCCATGTTGCAGTGGTATTTGTGTTGATTGCTTAGCGTTAGCTAGGGATGGGTGTTTGCTTGGGGAGGCAAGTATGCATCTCCCTGCAGCAGCCTCAGTGCACTGAGTGTATTCCCCTCACTTGCTCTTCGGCCCTCCTAACCCAGAAAAGTCCCTGTGTGACCTCCGCAGAACTATCTTGTCCTCTCTTTTCTTGTCTTGAGTTGCTTCTGTAAGAATCTGATGCTTGTTTTTGCTGAGGTTTATTCAGTTTGCCAGTGAAGCATCTCAATGTTGTTGGCAATTCTGACCTTGGGAAAGGGTACAAAAGTGAGTTGCCATGGCTTTCTCTACTGCATGCTGCTGAGTGAAGCTCTGGAGGGTCGCTTGGCAACCCTGATGTCCACTTCAAATCACAGAGAGGTGGTCCCAAAATACTACCCCCTGGCTGCTCCTTGGGGTAAGGCAATGCCTTCTGCCTAGATCAGGAGCCTGGGAAAGAAGAGGCTGAGATGGGAGATGGCATCAGAGGAGTCAATAGAGTCAGTGAAAAGGAAAGAAGCTGAAAATTCCCAAGGGTCTCTGTGGAAAGGCTCTGACACAGTGGTGTCCGCTGGCTTCACTTCCCTGCTTTTTGCCTGCAGTGCAGACTGATCCTTTGAGGCCCAGTGAGAAGCTGGATGGAGCCCTTTCTCGTAACAGGGGTGCCAAGAAGGATGTTCTGGAGTCCATCTTGCCCTTTCATGAATTAATCTACAAAGTTTGGGCTAGGAGTAAACAGGCACCGGCCTTTCCTGGCAAGCAGGAAGACACAAATACCATCCTGACTTCCAAATAGGAATTGGTAACTGAAATGGTAGCTAGCAATCTGGGGCTTGGAGGGGGCACAGGGCCGTCTGTCATTGCACTCAAACTTATGCTAAGCCTGTATATTCCCTTTCTTTGTGCCTATTGCTAAGCTCCTCAGCAAAAGGGATGGAGCAGTTTTGTATTTCCAATGCATGTGTCTGGGAGGCTCACATTTCCACTGGGAGAAACTTGAGCACGCTCTGCAGCCATTTGTGGTGCCTTCTAGCTGTGGGGCATCCTGGGCTGCTCTGTCTCTGCTGCATCCCTGCAGGTGCCAGTGAGTTGGGAGCAGGGATGCTCTCAGGAGCAAGAGCTCTTTTAGTGGCTGGCTGCTGTGTGACTGCTGTGGTTGGTCTCTGAGCTCCTGGTGACAGAGGCAAGCTAGGAGGATTGCATTGGGAAGAAGCAGGCTGCCAAGCCTTGTGCTTGAGTTTCCTTTGCTTACTACAGAGGATGCCTGCCTGCCCTCTGGTCCTGTGGTGCTTTTCTTGTCATCACGTCTAATAACGTGATGGCCAACAAAGAGAGCAAGGTGTCCACGGTCTCCCAGTGTGCCACACGGCCTTGTGATGGAGTTCCTTGGCAAGATGAGAACATTGTGATTAGCGCTAAAGCCTTCTCCAAGTGAATCGCTTTTCCCTTTGCTCTGATTTTGAGCTTTTTAAGGTTATTGTGGCAGGCCTTGGTGCATAGGCTAACTTCTACCGCAACTTCTGTTTCTCAATGAATGTTTTGCAAGTCAACTGGCAGAAAAGAAATGGGTGCTCCAGAACACAGCCGCCTACCACCCAGACCATGGGATTCTGCCCCTGTACAGCCTCAGCAGAGCTCTTTCTTTTATAATAGCAGAGTACCCTCTAGTGGGAGAGACCATGAATAAGAGTGAGAATTCCTCCAGTGCGTCTTCCCTTCAACCTTGTCCTAAATATAGAGAAATTACATCTATCATATCTAAAGACATTCAGGAACAACTTGAGGAAATGACCTTACGACTTTATGTGGTCTCTGGGAAAGAAGATACTGAAAGGGACTAACAGCAGGATCTGGGCTTTTGGTTTCAGTCCTGCTTTGCTCTCTGAGAAAGAGCTCTTGCAAAGGACCAGAGAAGGAAATGTGGAAATGTTCCCAAGTCTGTTCTCCAAGCTGCCAGGCTGGCCTGCGATGGATCAACGGTGTGCTAGAGAAGTGGGAATGGCATTTGGTAGTACCTGGAAAGGCATCTAGGCTGTCCAAACCTTTCTGATGAGCTCTTCCCAGGGTTGCCTCCTGGGAGAACTGGATTTGCTGCAGTTGGGCTTCTTGACCAACAGACCTTCAGAAAGCAAACTGTAGCATCTTGGCCAAGGGAGCTTTAGCAGTCAGCCTCAAGGCATCATTTGAAGGACAACTCTTACCTAGATTCTGAAAATCAGATGCTGATTCAGCTTGCCTTGGAGCTTGTCTTGCCACAAGGTTACAACGGGGGGGCTTCAACTTAGTGTTCTTCTAATGCGAGTTTCCAGAGATTAAATGGTTAAACGTTCACTAATTCTCTTATTTTGACTTTTTTCAGGGGAGTTATCTGTGTGTTTTCCCATGGTAACTATGGGCACACGTGTTATGGCTGCAGCTCGAAGATGACAATATATGTGTATAAACACAGGCATAAAAGAAAAGGCGGCTGAGTTTAATTACTGCTGTTCCAAAATCACTTATTTTCCCAAGAAGTGGAATTGTGCAGACTCAGTGCTGGGAGATGGCTATTGGTGTTATGCCAGCTGAGTTATTCAGAGCTGGCTGAAGGAGGGGGAGAGGAATAGCCTCACGTCTGTATTTCCAGTACCAAATAGGTGATTTATCTTCAGTGCGAAGTATAGCTTTTTTAAGAGTAAAAAGCTAGATTTGGTGATTGAGAAGAAAAACTGGAAATAGGGTGAAATGCACACCAGGGTCTCAAACAGGCAGAAGTTTTGGCTTTTTCCAGAGCATCTTTCTTGATGGATTCCAGTAAAGCAGTCCAGCACTGGATTTTTACAGGGCAGATGATGTGTGTTTCGCTATTTTTCAGCAGTTTAGAAGTGCTCTGTGGTTCTTCAGGATGGGATTGAATTCAGTGTTTCTTTCAGTCCTACTAATTTTGTTACTTCCTTTCATAGGGAAGAGCTTTATCAGTTTTAGAAGCAAAACCAAACAAAATGCTGAAACCAAAGCTGTCCCAAAGCCAGCTTCACTCACAAGACCCAGATAACAAGGCCAAGCGTGCTCGCTTTATTTAGTGTTCCTGTCCCAAGAGCTGATGGAGGCTCTCTAGAATGGCAAAAATCAATATGAAATATTGTAATGACTGTCTCGCCTTCCCTTTATAAAATACCCTTTCCTGGCTATAAACCTGGCTTTGTCCCTAGGGTTTGCAGTGTCTGAGGTGCGTGTCTATTTACTAGCCCATGTAGTAAGCAGCACGCTCATGAAAGAGTCCACACAATCAGTATTCATCACTTGAGGAAGCACTGCTCAAATATGATAATTAAGGGAGATACACTAACTTATACAAGCAGAGAGCAAGCATCTTACTTTCCAGACCCTTTCCTCCTTTTGTTTTCTCTAGATTTCCCCAACCCACTGAAGAGGCATTAACACTTAGATAAATTTCGAACTGTTCCACCTCAATACATACGAGTTATGGGGTGAGCTGACATAAAATATCGCTTAAGTGCCTCAAATGCCCCCTTTATTTTCATGAAATAAGAGCAGAGAGATGTCCCTGGGACTTTCCTGCTTCTGTTCCTTCGACAGCACAGGGCACTTCTGGATAAGTGTATTTCAAGCTGTGTAGTTTACAGCTCTTTCGAGTTCCCTCTGAAATCCCCTCAGTTTAGTGAAGCTAGGTGAATACAGTAAACTTGCTATCAGGTTTTTCCTATGTCAAGGGTTTAGGTATGTCAACCAAAAACAAATAGTACGTTACTTGCTGCAGATGTGACCTGCTTTAGAGGGAGCCCATTCTCTACTTGGAACAAAGAGGGGAGGGCTGATAGAGGGCAATTTGAGTGACTTGTAGACCTATTTATCAGTCCTAGGGGACAGAAGGGAATGTTGAAACCAAGGTAGTGGTGAAGGCTGGACTGTGGTTTGTGTGTTGGCAGAGGAACAGCTCCACTAAATTGGACATGGTGGTGGAGAAGATGTCTCCAAGAACAGCTGGAACACTGCCCTGACCCCAGCCTTCAGCAACAGGTTAGACCTCATCTGGTGGCGTGATGGGAGCTTGCCTCCTTCGCAGGTCAAAGAGCGTTGCTTTGGGTGCTAAGATAGTGAGAGCAGAGGAACAGGCATGGCTAATGCATGGGTGAGCCTGGGATGACACAGGAAAAAGCTCAAACACAACCCCGTTCCTTAGGACCATTTAACAGCAGTGTTCCAAGTATTCCAAACATCCGCGTACGATCAAGTTTCTGGTTTTATGTGCCCCTTGGTCAGTATATGGGCATCTTTGTCAATTAATTTCGGTTGGGGCTTGAAATTGTGCCAAGCCTGATATTTTTCCCCAAAAGCAAGTATGTTTTAGAACAGGAGACCTTCTAGAGCCTTGCAAGAGAGTATTACAGTTGGTATGAAGGATGTACGGACGTGTGCAAGTGTGTGTGTGACAGCAGCCTTAAAAACAGCAATCAGCAGAAACGGAGTGGTTTACATTGACTGAAAAGGGTGCTGTTTCTAATGAATCTGATTAAGAAATGGGTTGTTTCTGTCAAGCCTGGGACAAACCTGACAAAACTACAAGAGAAGCACCTTATGAGTGGAAGATCCTGTAATCTAACAACAGGAAGATGGCAGTGATGCTGCCCTGTATCCCTTATGATGCTGTTTTTCCTTTCAGCCCAGCAGGTAGTAGCAGCGAAGACCACTCCCAATGATATGAGAGCCATAACCCAAGATCAGCTTCCCATCACTAGTAAAGAGAAACCCAAGAGTTCCTGTAAGAGCCAGACTGCCCCTGTAGCTTGTGGGCATAAAACCAACTTACCTACGGATTTTGTGTAATAAAATGGCCTTTCATTTCCATAAGATCCCTCACTGGGGTTTTGGGTTTTTTTTGGTTGTGTTTGGGGTTTTTGGGGTTAGTTTTTTTTTGGGGGGTGGTGTTTTTGTTGTTTTTTTGTTTGTTTGTTTGTTTTCTTTGTGGCTTTATTTTAAAGTTAATTTTCTACACCCTAACATAAGGAAAAAAAAGGTGGTGTTTGTTCATCTGGGCTGAAGATCCAGACAAGAAAGAGGCAGAGCTTTGGTTCAGTTAGTGCTATTGCCAGGCTAGTGACCTGCAGCTTATCATTGCAGTTGGTGGTAATTAATAAGAAAACGACTCCAGGTTTAGCAAGACTCAGTACTTCTGTTGTGCAACTTCCAGTGAAGCCTTGCAACAAGTTCAAGAAACCTACAGACACTTTCTGGAGCACTAAGTATTTGCAGTCCTCTATCTGGATGGTGAATGTCACAGCTCTTTGCCATTATTGTTAGTATTACTATTTATTATAGTCATTATTATTAGTATTACTACTTATTATAGTCATTATTATTACCTTATGTTCTTGCTGTTGAATTCTCAATTTAATGATTGATGGTAGGACAGAGGTCTTTAATAACAATTCATTGTTGGTGTGATTGTTGCTACCCTTGGACTTAAACTAGGGAAGGATGCACTTTGAACATAAAAGCAACGTACTCTGCTGCACACTAGAATGCAGTCATTTTCGAGAAGGATGCTCAGGTTTTCACAACTACTGTTCAAAAGCAGCGAGATAATCCATCCTGGAGAGTTGTTGGAAGTAACTCCATGCTGTCAGCCTCGTGCTGAAACCTCGCCGGCCTTCAGGTTTGACTGTGTTCTCCGCTCTAAGAATACGATTGTTCAGGTTTTTATTTGCTCTTTCAAGGACAGTTTGCTAATTTAGTCGATATTAAGAACCTCGGCGGGAAAGAGAAAAGGAGGTGAGGAACTCCTTTGCAGCCAGGTCCTGGGGTGAAGGAGGATTGGGTTGATGCTTGCCGGTCCTGCTATTGCATCCGCTCATTGTATGCGCCTGCCGACCGAGCGCTCCCACCCACCCGAGGTTCATTTACCCCCGCTCTCATCTCTTCCCCCTCCCTCTTTCCGCTCTCCCAATGGATGGGCCCGCCCCACCCTCTCCCATATGCATGGAATTTCGGGTTAGCGGGCTTCCCTGCTCTCTGGACGCATTTCCATGGTTTGAGGTGGGTTTGGGGAATCGGGAAGAGGGGATATAACCCGCGGGTGTCCGTGCGGGCTGAGGGAAAGCAGCCGAAAGCCCATGGAGGGCTCGGGGGGAGGTCTGTGCCCTGCGGCTCTGAGCCTCTCCCGATGGAATTGTCCCGGGAGATCTGTCCGTGCCCCGGGCGGCGAACTGAGAGGAAGCGGTGCAGGCGCAGCGGCAGCAGCCGATGCTGTGACTGTGTCGTGATTTAAACCGAGCCTGTGACTCAGAGCCCAGGACGGAGGGATTGAGGAGGGACACACGCAGCAGTTCCATGCTGGAGCGAGCGGCTTCGGGGGTAAGAGGTATGAAAGGTTCTCACGGACAAGGGTCGGGTCCAGCACAGGGATTCAGTGAGCTGTGTGACTCGGGGAGGCATCAATGATTTGCTCGTTACTTGCCCTCGCCTTACGAGGCTTGGTGGTGAGACTTGGGTTTGTTTTGCCAGCGGTTTAGCTGCGTTGTCTGGTTCTTTACATGAAAACTTGTAGCTACAGCGGCTGCGAGGGACGGCATGTTAAAAGCTTTATTGGGTCTTAAAGCAGTGAGATAGAGGGCTGTTAGTGAAAACTGCTTTCCTCCAGTTTCTGAATCTTTTCGGTCTATTACTTCTTTATAAACCTTTACTGATTTAGAAGCACTTCTGTATGTCTATCTCAGTTGCTATGCCAGCCCTTGATTTAAGAATATATGCATTTATTATACCCGTCCTCATATGTTTGGCTACACTGTATTATCTGGTGAATGCGGTATTTAATGGGCTTGTTGCAGGTGAATTTTTGCTTCCTGATTTTTACATGTCTGGTTTTACATTCTTGATCTCGGTCTTTACATGCTTGGCAAATGTAGCGTTGCGTTAGGAGTTGGTTTATTAGTGTGGTTTAAATTTAGAGGCAGGCTGCTGGTTAGAGTGTGCACAAGTTTGCTGGGATTTTGTTTCTTAAACAGTTTATCTTTTCTCTAACTCATCTGTTTCTTCATCCACCTTCCTGTTCTAAGCTCTACAGTAACAGAAGATGCTTTACAGTTGGCTCTTCTGGTCTTTGCATCCTGTGAGAACCTGTAGGAAGTTGGGCTTTTCTTACGTTCTTGGCAGGAGACGCTCCCAAGACATGTCAGCTAATTTTGCAGGCATTGGCAAAAACCCTTAGGTGTAGTTGATGCGTGATACAGAGGTATTTAATGCAAAATAATGTTTCCACTTGTCCTGGTTTGGGCTGGGATAGAGTTAATTTTCTTCCTAGTAGCTGGTGCAGTGCTGTGTTTTGGCTTTAGTTTGGGAACAGTGCTGATAACACACTGATGAATTAGTTGTTACTCATATCGCTTATCCAAATCAAAGACTTTTCAGTCTCTTGTGCTCTGCCTGTGCTGGGAGGGAGCAGAGACAAGGTGCTTGACCCAAACTAGCCAAAGAGGTATTACATGACACAGCGTATCATGCCCAGTATAGAAACTGGGGTGAGTTACCCAGAAGGGACTGATCACTGCATGGACTGGGTATCGATCAGTGGATGGTGAGCAGTTGTGTTGTGCATCGCCACTTACTGGTTTATTTTTTCTTTTTCCCTTTTCATCTCTCTCATTATTTCCATTATAATTGTTATTAGTGTATTGTACTTTAGTTATTCAAGTGTTCTTAACCCCTGTGTTTTACATTCTTTCTATTCTCTTCGCTATCCCACCTGGGAAAGATGAAAAGAGGGATTTCTGGGGGGCTGCATGGTACTCAGTTGCAGCTGGGTTTATACCACAGTACCACTTAAATATGACACCAGCTTCCAATTCCACAGTTCAGTGGAACTCTGGCAGTATTAAGTGATTGAGGGAATGGGAAGCAGGTCTAAAGCTGTTCACTAGGGAAAGCAGCAACATAATCAGATAGTTGCCTGCTTTCCACTTGGGAAATACGTTTGTATGCTGTGGGTGCACTATGGCCCCAAAGTTCCCCATTTCATATAATTTTGGGCAAATGGAGAGTCTGAAGTCCTCAGAGAAGTTGCTTTTAGTTTATCCCTTTATCTTTCAAGCTCATTCTACCTCCCCCAGTGCCATAGCTAGTGCTGGATGACCAATCCCTCATACTTTGATGGGTTAATGTCCTTCTGACTTCCATGCAGTTTTCTTCCCACATTGACCAGAGCACTTTCTGTGTTGTGTATTAAGACCAGCTATAGTTCTCTGACTGCCCTCAGAACTGTTCATCTCACACAACAAAGCTATTGTGAATATTTGTACCCCAGAGACACGGTATCACTAGAAGATGATTTGCCATTGAGTCAACCATCTCCCCTTGTTTTTCTTCAGGTGAAGCAGATTTTACCTTCCAAAATGACTTTCCAGGCTCTGGTTTTGTGTCTGGCTTGTGCTGGGCTTGGGAAGGCAAATGGTAAGTTCAATTTCCTGATACCGTTTTGCTGAGGTGAGTAGCTCCCATCTCCTGCAGCAGAGGGCTGAGCTGCAGGAGTCTGTCAATAGACTAGGAGATGTCTGGGAAGCTGAGATGGAGCTGGACTGCTGGTTCCAAGCCCAAAACGTTCAGAGGTCACAAGCATCCAGTCTTGTACAAACAGAAAGGAGGGCATTACTCCAGGAGGCTGGGAAAAGCCAACAAAAAAAGGAGGAAGAGGACAATTAAAAACAATGGACTTCCCCCCAGACCCAACATGCCCACCAAGAACTGCTTCACAGCTCTGCAGGGAGCTAATGAGGCAGTATCCACCACACCAAATGGACAATAAGCTGACCCACCAAAAAAGAGGATCACTACTGGTGCCTCCAGGAAAAAAGTAGCTGCTCATAATTATAGGTGATTGTACTTTGAAAGGCACAGAGGCACCCGTCTGTTGGCCTGGCCCTGTCTGGAGGGAGGTGTGTTGCCTACTGGGGGGTAAGGGATGTTGTTATAGGCTGCCTAGTGAGTCCTGTTTACTATTACCCCAATCTAGTGGTCCATGTTGATGTTAGTGATACAGACAGCAGTAGCCTGGAAAGCATTAAGGAATCATATCTCTTAATTCATCTTGTTTATTCCCCCATCTTGTTTGTTTAGGGGCACTGATCCATCCCAACACTGCCAGTAGGATCTCAGCACCTGTAATGAATGCTCAGAGCAATGCAGAGTCCCTCCAGGCAATGAGATGGCTTTATTAGGAGCTCGGCCAAGATGCACCTAAAGAAACAAGATGGGAGGAATAAACCAGGAATTAGAGATGTGTACATGTCTATGGGGATATGGTATCATTGGAATCGCAGAAACATGGTACGATGGCTCCTATGACTAAAGTGTTGGAATGGAAGGTTACAGGCAAAGAAGTTATTGAGACTTATACAGATCCAAGGTAGCCAGTTCTCCCATTAGCTTTCAGAGACTGCTCGCATTATCCCTAGTTTGTCTTTTGTTAGATATGTACCTATAGAAACCTTTCCCGTTAATCCTTGACATGCCTGGCCAGACACAATTCTAACTGGGCTTTAGATATCCTGACCTGATCCCTTTCTACCCAGATAATGTCTCTGTATTCTTCCCAGGCTACCTGTCCTTGCTTCTACCTTCTACGTTCTTCTTTTTTCCTTCTAAGCTTTCTTAGCATTCTCCTTATCCAAGTCCAGAGGAGGGCCATGAGGATGATAAGGGGGCTGAAGCACCTCCTGCATGAAGACAGGCTGAGAACATTGAGGCTGTTCAGCCTGGAGAAGAGAAGGCTGTGTGGAGACTGCATAGCAGCCTTCCAGTATCTGATGGGGGCCTGTAAGGATGCTGGGGAGGGACTCTTCTTTAGGGATTGTAGAGATAGGGCAAGGGGTAACAGGTTTAGACTTAAACAGTGGAAGCTTGGGTTGGATATAAGGGAGAAGTTCTTTACAGTGAGAGTGGTAAGGCAGTGGAACAGGTTGCCCAAAGATGTGGTAAACGCTTTAACTCTGGCAGTGTTCAAGGCCTGTGGATGGGAGGTGGGGGTTTGGAAGTAAATGAATTTAAGGTCCTTTCCAACCCAAGCCATTCTAAGAAATGTGCCTGAAAATGCTGGAATTGGTTATGCCTAACATGGTTCTGAATTCCTGAGGCTTCAATGGTCAGAGACAAAACCAGGTGAAATGCAGATTGCTGATGACATTTGACATACATTAGATGGCTGAGGCATAGATATGAAGGTGTCAGATGTGAGACAAGACCTCCTGGAGCACCACTGAGGTGGGAGGGACATGCAGCATCCCTTATCTACAATGACATTGGACACTGTTCTTCACCTGAGTTCACAATTTTCCATAGCAGATTCTCTCCTCTGAAACATATATGTCTTTTTCTTTTAAACAGTTTAGAAGACAGAGCCTTTTCTTCTGATCATTATGTTGATGTAAATCAACATAAGTTCCTTGATTTCTATGAGGATGCAGGGGAAGGGCTTTTTGGTGAGGGGAAAAGTGTAGAAGCAATACTTAATTGTTGGAATTGTTGCAGCTGCTGGGTAATCCAGGTAATTTTTAGAATCAGAATTAGGCATCTGAATATGTGATATCTACATGTTTCACTCTTCCATATCATTGCAGTGGTTCCACAGGCTGAATACAGAAACGCAAAGGTGGGTGACAGTGTGACTCTCAGCTGTACCCTGACCGAACCCAAGGATGTTCTGCAAGTAACATGGCAAAAGGACTCTGAAAAATCACACACTAATATAGCTACATACAGTACAGCAAAAGGATTGAAGATTCATGAGCCCTATCAAAACCGACTGAATTTCACCAGTCTTGTACTCAATGAGACAAGCATCACTTTTTGGGACACTAGGATGAATGATTCGGGGTGTTACATGTGTCTCTTCAATACTTTCCCTTACGGCTCTCTCTCAGGACGGACCTGCCTGAGTGTCTTTGGTAAGGTTCTCTGCAGCAATATTTCTCTAGTGGAAAAAGGGGTGTTTTCTCACCCACACCATTTCCTTGAACAGATTTAGGATCCACAGTGGTAGGAGCATCCTTTGGTGGAACATAGTATAGTAACAGAGCATTAGTGCTGTGAACGACATTCTGTAGAGTCATATTCAAGCCTATTGTGGTGGTTTTGGCTCCATGCTGTCCCTGTTTGCGTTAACAGTTGAAAAGCAAGGAGTGGGATCTTTGTTTTTCAGCTTCTGAGTATTCCCAGCTGGAGCTTGGGCAAACCAATATAGCCTTTTGCAGTTTCTTCTTGGTACCACAGCCCTGGTGCTGTGAGCTGTTGTGCCAAACCCTACCACTGATAGGGAATTATCTGATAAGATTACAGCATGGACCAAGAAATGGTTTTACTTAGGTTATTTTAAAATGTAGGATTTTAGATGGAGTGAAACTTCTGGGCTATATAACTTCAGTATAAGGGAAGGGGTATGGAATAATGAGGTGAGCCTGATCCAGTGAACTCTTTTTACATACCTGTACCATTGGGCTCAGTGTGAATCCAGTAGGATTTGCTCTGCTTATGACTAGTTGCTCATCATTGTGATGGATACTCTCATTTGTGTGTTGGAAGGTCTCGATGCATCTGTCCATTACAACATTTCTGAAGGTCACTTGATAGCCATCTGTAATGCTGTTGGCCTCCCAGAACCCACCGTCACCTGGAACAAGTTGTTCAATTCTACCCCTACACAGGAGAAGGTCAGCCACGCCAATGGGATGGTGTCCATCAGCAGTAAACTGGAGATCTACAACATGAAGAGCATTGGTGAGCAGGACTTGACCTGCAGTGTAAGCAACAAGAATGAAAAAAGGGAATTGCTTGTGAAAATGAAAGAAGGTAGGTGAACAATGCAGGCTGCTTGCTAGCATTCTCTTGGCTTCTGTGTTTTGCAATAGCATGTTTAGGTAGGAATCTGCTGGGAAGAGGAGGGAGTGAAATATGTATATGTTAAGTAAGAGGAAAGGAAATCCTGCTTTGTGTTCATTGTCATCTATGAGACAATAACGTATTGGGGTCCCGTCCAAGAGGGAATAAAGCCAAGCTAGCCGCTAGGAAGCTATGGGTTTCAGAGGCACCATGCTTTTTTTGTAACAAGTCAAACTTTAATTTGCGCATAAGCCTTCATACTTTCTTTGACTGTCCAAAGGTAAATGGGGACATCTTAAATACATTAATATAATGCATTAATACCTTGTAGTGCTAATTTATTTCTTCTTCCTACATTCTGTTCTGCTGGAAAGGCTTTCACCCCAATTCTATAGATGAGAAATAGAAACATTAAAAGCTGAAGAACCATTCTTGGCTCACACAGGAGCAATGACTTAGGTGATTTACAATTTGTGTGCTTCCAAATCCAGAAACTTAACAGGAAGAGCACTTGGAAATTAAGAAGACAGGAAAAGCATCTTGGGATTAATTCCCAAATTACATGCTCAGGAAGGGGTTGTTATAGGACCAGTAGTACAGAGTAAATCCTGGCTTTTAATGTGTTCCCTCCAAAAATTAAAAGCCAATTTGTTCTTAATTCTGAGTGACAGTAATTGAAAAAGCATAATAATGTTGTCCTGTCTCAAATGCAGTATTCGTTTGTTTTGGCCTTTTAAAAAGGAAATGTGTATCTCAGAAAGCAGGAAACCAAGATGGGTGTTGTTCCTTGCTAGGAGAATGAAAAATGAGCTTTCACAGTATCAGTGAGGAACCATTGCCATTAATCAAACATCCTCTTGCCTCTTTTTTGTCCTTTTTCCTATGTAAAATAGCTTAGCTTGGTTTGGGGGTTTTATTGTGTTACTTTGTTTTCAGAAGCAGGTTCCTCATGGCTTTGGCTGCCGGTTGCTGGGGGGATTTTAATTGTCTTCATAGTTCTGATTCTGATCACGCTGTGCTGGAGGAGGAGGATATGCAGGAGGGGTTGATGTGGTGAGTACCCAATGTGTAGAACCCAATGGTTTTCATAAAGCCTATAATAAGGTCTGGTCATCTGCAGAGAAGAATGACACTTTGTTGGGACTGTGATAGCAGACAAGTAAACTTTATAGTTATATATTTACAGTTACTAGAGGTTCCTTCAATGGCATGCAATTTTAAAAGCTGTTTTCCACTGCTACTGCTGAGGACCAATACAGGACCACAAATCATGAGGGGCAAGTCTAAACAGAGCAGGACGTGCAGCTTGTCGTTTGCTTTCGGGCAGAAGTCTTAGCAGAAGTAATTCACGTTTTCATGGAGGGCCACAAAAGTGTCCAGTGTAAATATGGTCGGGGAATGGCAGGAGAGGTATGTTGGAGAGAAACCCACTCATACAGAGTGATGTGTCCTCAAGGGAAGGGCTTTCTTCTGCTCACAGCGCCCTCTTTGTGTTTTTAAGGCAAGCAATGTGATGTGATGGAGAACTGCATTCAAACGAATCTGCTTCCTGTTGATGAACTAAGGAGACATTGAAATCACTGTCATGTCTTTGACTGTGTGATGACCTGATCATGGGTCAACTCGGCTTTCTGGACTTATTACTACAAACAGAATGAAAGGCAAAAGGTAGAGGAGGGAGAGGCCTTAAGCTTCATAAATCACAGAATATTTGATGGTCCTTGGTAGCTTCACTGTTGCTTACCTAGATCAAAATTAGCTGTGTCTGGCTTTAAATTCTATTACTATGTTTTAAAATGCCACTGCGGAGTAACTCAGTTCCTGAATGTTTAGATACTTGTCTCATGATGATAATGTGATATAAGATAAGGAGATGGTTTCAGGAGTATTATACCTGTCTATTGTGAACTTAAAAAACCTAAAGCATCTGCCATTAACAGGGGTTGATCTAGTAAACCTGCTACTGCCGGAGACACAAAATTCTTCACTGAGAAGAAAGAGAAATTAACACTTCTTATACCCCAAATACAATTTCTTAATGGTAAAATGCATGTGACCTTTCCATTGATTCTATAAATAGAAGAGAAACTTTTAACCTGGAAGTTAAATGGCAAGGAAATGGTTCTGAATTTGTTGTGTTAGAGTTTATCCAATAGAAGCAGGATTTGAGAGACTTCAGTTGTTCGTGTTCCTTCCCATTTATCATGGGATTTGATTAACTGTGATACCCTGATGTGACTTCTGCAGAGGGTATTTAAGTTATGCAGTCTCTGTTCTTTTAACATGGCCTAGTTCTTATCAATCTTGGTCTGTATCTTTTCAGATGGCTTTCAGTCTTGAGTTTTGGAAGTGTGATGTGCTGAGCTGGATCCTTTTTTTCATAAAGGAACATTACTTTATCCAGAGTAATGTTTACTAGCTGATGCTATTCCTTTATATGGTGACCAGCTTAGGGAAATGTGTAGTCCATCTTCCTGATGTGCATCTGTTTCCTTGAAGGCCTCAGGTTGCTTTAGAATTTCAATACTGGTACTGTTTGGTCACTCTTGAGCCATCTGATTTTATTTCTAGATGCTCTTTTCTGCCTGCGCCTGAAAGTTACTTGTAATTTACTTTGTATATAATTCCACTGTTACTTTGCTGGCCAAATCTTTAGAATGTCAACAATACCTGTGAAGCTGCAGTAATTTTTAACACTATATTTAGGGTATATTACTTATCCACAAGTATCACACTGTAATGGGGAAATCACCTCCAACTTCTTAACTCCTCTCTGAGCAGCACACTACAGGCCTTCCTCTGCTTTTTGTGATCACTTGTGAACTGTGAAATCTGTTTATTGTTTTCAAAGCATTGGTTGCAGTTGGTTCACACAAAAAGGAATAATATACTGGAGAAAGCCTTTCTTCTTTTTTTACCCTCTGTTATCCTCATATTTGTTTTGGCACAAGGAGCAGTGCATATTTCTGTGCATGTTTTTTGTAACTGCGTGTGATAAAGAGCTAATGATGCTGGCTGGAGGATACCATTGTGTGTCTGAGGCCATTATCTGGGCCTTCGATACTTCTTTTCATTCTGCACTAGAAAACAAGCAGAGCTTTTCCAGCCTTGTTAAGATGCCTGTTTTTTAAAGGAGAACAACAGCATTTTTGTCTGGGTGGCTTGGGGACTCTTCTCTGTCAATGTTTCTTCTCTTCTGCTTCTGGTGTTGAAAGGGCAGTTGGATTTAGCTTAGCTTTTACTTTCGTTGTTTCCCTCTCTCCATGGTAGATGCTTGAGAATCAGATGAAGAGCTGAGGCTCAAAGTTGATGTCCCATCCCTCAGACATTGGCCTTGCATGCCAGATGCCGAGCATGCATGCATCTCTGTTCTCCCTGAAAGCGCTCCAAGTCAAGTGTCTTCACAAGATTTGGCAAGAAGTCATTTGTTAAGAGGCGAACTGAGTGGCCTTTTGTTGAGAGCTGATGCACAAGCTTTGGAGCACTGCTGTCTTCATCCTCTGCCAAGCAGAGAGGTAAACTTAGCACGCCTACCAATGGGTTGAAGTGCTGTAAGCTGCTTTCAGCCATGTGGAGGTTTCTCAGTGCTGTCCCTGTGGTAGAAAGTTACAGCATTTCCTCCCTGACTCAACTAACAGAGCTTTACTGTAGACTACATCAATGTAAAGCAGTCTATTTAACAAGCTGAATGCATGGATGGAAGCAAAATAAAGGCTACTATTCTGAATGAATTCCTTTGATTTACCTGTTGCATAGGTGTCTCAACCTGAATGTTATCCACAGCATCACCTGTGTGTTTCAGGGTTTGCAAGGTACTTGCATTTCAGCCTGGCCAGTTAAAAAGTTTTTCATAGTCAGTTCTCATGACCTAGCAGCCTGCAGTGGGGTAAAATTCCATGTAAACAGTTTTAGGGAGGCTTCTGGTGGTCTGTGAGGCTATTTCACAAGTGGATGTAAAGGTCAAAGTGATTTTTTTGTTTGGTTGGTTGGGTTTTTTTGAGCATTGGTATGTTGCTCTCTCTTGGGATATCTTACCCATGTTTGCTATGTGGAAAGCTTTATAAATGGTCAAATAGTATGCTTGTGTTTAAAAAAGGCTACAACAACAGGCCAAAATGTTATGCAAACTTTGTATTGGATGCATGCTGTGGCCTATGAAACACAGAGCACATTAAGAGAACCTGGACAAAGTAGATTGGAGAAGACACCTAAAAAGATACTAGGTCCAATGAAAAGAGAATCCATTCTGTAGAAAGCACCAACATAGCAGTGAGTTTTTCCTATTTGGCAATTGAGACACTCAGATTTTATTTCAAGCAGGAGTTTTGTGGAACTTAGATAAAAGAGCATCAAAGTCTTTGTTTCCAGATGTTTGTGCCTGAATGTAACCAACTAACTCAAAGAGATGCTGAACTCCACTGTATCTTGAATGTTACACAAGTGCTATAAAACAGATTCAAAATACCTCATAGATACCAGCTACCGATCACTTAATACCCTGAACAGGAATTTAAGATGCCCTGATTATTTTTTGAAGTTTAGAAGTTGCTACGAACAATACAGATTCTGTATTGCGAGTATCTTAAGCTGTGAACAGCAACTTGACTGATCAGCTACAGTGTGTGTGTATCAGGAACCTAAATTTTTGTGGCCAAAAGTCCTCTGAAAGGTTGGCAAATGTGGAAGTTTTACGCAGGAAAATGTGGTTATTTGGGAAACTTTGCAACAACAAGTCCTTGCACACACTTTCCATTGCTTTGTTTATAGGAAAGGTGGGAATTATATCTGGAAGAGGAATTATAGTTGTATCGAGTGTTTATTCAAGCTGAGGAACACTGTCTTTAATATTTGGCTTAAAAGTTAAGGCAATTCTTATTTTATCTGTGTGGCTTTGCTTAATTCAGTGGATTTGCTTTGACATACAGCTGGTTTTCTTAACGGTGAGAGAACAACTCTATAGCAGCTCAGTTTTAGGAGACTTTTCAGAATACTTTGTCTTGAAGTGACAGCTAAATACCAGCCTTTCAGATGATAAATGTAGTACATAACTTCCTCTTTCATGAGGCAGATGGATATAACACACCCTGCTCACGGAGGAACAGGACTCTGGCTGCTGTTTCCCAGCCCGGGAGGTTCATTCTAAAATAGCCTTGGTTTCCTCTCAAGCGTGCCTTTTTTTTGTGAGTAGATTATATTTGTCCTGTTTTGAATTCCCAAAACCAGCCCAAAACCTCAGTGGTATAAGTGAAAGTTGTTTTGCTTACGGCACCTTCATTTCTTTACCCATCTTAACAACCCATCCAAGAAAAACCCCTACCAAGCAGGAAACCCACACTGTAAACACTCTGCACGCAAACAGAGCTAATGAGGGGAGAAATTGAAAACCAACCAAACAGAAGACCCAACCTCATGCTAAAACATCGGAGGGATGGTTTTGTTGTCAGGCTTCCTGCAGACATAACTATTCTGCCACTGAAGTGAAAGTGTTTTCTGGATTAATCAAATGTTATTTCCAGGCTATTTCTGTTCCCTATGGAGTCGCTTCATTTTCTGCTCGCATAAATGTGCCTTGTAATACCCCACAGCTTACAGACCGAAGTGAGGTAGTGTGATGGGTCATGAGAAGCTTTCCACAATTCGGTACTAGTGGTTTTCATGGTGAAGGGCAGGGACAGCTGGTGCTTTGCTTGCTTCCCATCCAGCTTCCATTTTGGAGCAGAGCCGGGTGAAGGAGTGATAGAGGAAGGAGTGGGAGGCACATAGCTGAATTCAGGATTCGTGGAGCATGGCTGAGCTTTCTGTCTCTAAGGGTGAAATAAATCCTCTGTGCTACCAACAGGATGAAGGGAGCGGTGTAGGAAACATCTCAGAGCATGTCCTGCCCAGCAAAAAGCACAGGTGTCAAAGAATAGGCTACTAACAATGAAGCTATTTCATTGAGAACAAGGAGGCCTTTGCTATGCAGGATTAACACAATTTCTATTCTGTGAATCATATTTGTGCTTGTATCTCGTTATGAAATCATTTTCCAGTCCTTCGTTCTCTTTTCATTCCAACAGTAGGACTTTGTTAGATCAAAATGAAATGGCTGGCAGCTGAGAGGAAGAAGAGCATATTTGTATAGTTGCCTTGCTGTTTCAGTTTCTCATTTAATTCCTCAGTAAGAATTGTTTGCATGCTCAATTCTGAAATGGTTTTCCTCTGCAAAACATATTTTGCTCTATGCAGGTGTTACTAGATAAGGAGAGGGAAACCTTTTTCTTACTCCTTTACATGAAACGTAAGGATGTCGCGTAGTTTTGGGGTGGGTTTTTTTCAAGACCACATAAAAGTGGTGTTGTAAATTGGGTCTCAAACGTCAGAGCAATAGTCTGAGATATCAGACTATTTATATATTTAGTGGAGATGTGTGTGTGTGTGTGTGTGTATATATATATACACATTCAATAGTATAGTGTGTTACCAACTAGGAGCATTGGTTTGCTTCTCACACTTGCTAAAACCATTGAGGGTTTTGTGTGTTCCATACCTTACTGTCATAGGCTGCTGCTGTGGGAGTGATCTCCAGGATTTTTACTAATTGCTTGGATTAGCAGCAGGTTGGGGTTTGGTTTTAGAAAAAAGAAAAAAAAACCTACAAATTTTCTCGATTTTCTTTTTTTATAAATCTGAAATATTGTTTGAATGGCTGTTGGTGGTCTTAGTTTAATGAAAACAAGGGACAGTAGTAACTTCATTGCTTCACTTGCTATTGTGTCAGTAGGAAACAGAGAATACCTTCTTTCTTTGGCCTTCATCCATTTCTTTATCTTCTCCAGTAGATGATTTGAGGTTGGAACTAGATGATCCTAAGGTCCTTTCCAGCCCAAACCATTCCATGATTATACATCAAGAGATCACTGTTAATTCTGAAAACATGTTGTGCCGTGTTGCATGTCTCTTGTTTGGAAATGTCTTTATGTTTGTTCCACTGTGCAAATATGCAGTAAGGCTTTGCACTTAGCTGCCAGTTCCTACATTGCAAGGGACATTGCAATGGACATTGCAATCGTCTGCTTACTTTCAAGGTACCCTATTATGTTTTCAGGAGATAAAAGCAAGGAATCTTAGCCATGCTTGCATTGAGGAGGAGGGAAGGGTTATGGGGTGCAGCAGTAGTTCAGAAGGCTGCAGTCAACTCAAGGGCTGTCTGATGGTGCTGTGCTGCACAAGCAGTGCCACCACGTGCATGCCGTTCCAGCACTTACCTGAAGGCAGAAACAGCTTTTAAACTGATCTTTCCCAATTCCCACCATAACTGTTATGGAAGAATGTGCAGTCTTCTTCCTGATACGTGATCTCCTCCATGTTTCTGAAGAGGGCTCGCTGCTGTTTTTGAAGTGGCAGAAATGCGAAGGGCGGAATAAGAATAACCAGTGAGCTGACCGAAGCCTTGGCACTGCAAGACAAGGAGCAAAGGCTAGCAGCCTTTTTTTAACCACATCTCTAGGCACTGTAATCAGAGCTGTAGAGTGATTAAGAATAACTTTAGGGGGAGAAAGCCATCTTCACATAGAGGGAGAGAAAAAAGATCTGGCACTTTTATACAGTACTGTAAGCTGGGCTGTTTTTGTAATCTTGGTGATGGAAATAGTCAGGAGAAAGGCTTTGATTTCAGTCTCTCCATGTAATTCTGTTTTCTTTCTCTATTTTCATTAGTTTACATAAGTAAACTCAAAAACTTACTTACAAAATTAACTTCAGAATAATATTTGGTTTTGTGGCTGTGGTAACTGCAAAACTTAATTCAGGGATCATAAACTGAAATTCATGAGTAAATGGGTATCCTGTGTAATATGGACTACTTGGGCTTTTCCAGTAGTGCATTTCTCTACGCTGGTTATGTATTTTGACGGCTATTGCTGAGCGGGATCACATGGCTTTTCCCCACCAATTTTAAGACTATTTTGTCCTTGGATCATAACAAAATATCAGGGGGCTGAACATCCTTCAGAGTACCCCTTTTGAGAAGTCGAGGAGGGGCTGTTGTCAATGCAGGGCAAGCTGAATGGAGTGAGTGCTGATGGTTGGGAGCAGTGCTGCCTGTTACCCCTCAGGCTTCTGCAGTGCTCAGGGTGAGGAGTGCTGGGCTCAGGTTGGTAGGGTTTAGGCACAGATCCTTGTATGTGTTGTCACTGTGTGAGAGACATGAGTCTGTGTTGGTAAGGATAAGGTAGTTTAAGGCAAGGTATCATCTGCAGAGAGCAAGATGATTGCAGCCCGTTCAGCAACATGCTGAGGCCTGTTTTATTGTACTTGAGGAAGATTTGCTGCACACTCTACAGCAGGGAAGGTCCTACAGTTGCTCACTAAAGGGCATTTATGTGACTGTTCCTCTCCAGTTTACCCACTGTCCATTTCTCCCTCCACCCACCCAGCCAGACCTGAATAAGACACACAATGGCCACGATTCATCCATTTTTTCCTGTTTTTCCTTTGTTTTTCAGGATCCCAGAAGATTTCCATTCACCTACCCCATCATTACAGCCCACGGACCTGAAGCCAGCGTTACAAGCAGTGACTTGACCAGCTAGAAATAAACAACAGTAAAACAGAAATGTACCACGTACGCTACCCTATGTAGATACCGAGTTGGATCACCCCGTTGAGAAGAACAGCACAGTGCTTGTTATCCAGTTTAGATGCTTAGTTATAAAAGTAAGGCCAGAGGGACCACTTAGCCTGTTCCTTGGCTGCCAGGCAAAACCAACTTTGCTTGTGCCATGCTTGCAAAGTATGCTAGCCTGTTAAATGTGTTTGCCTTCTTCCAAAGGAGTTTTGACAATGTCCGTGGACGGAGGCTCTGCAAACTCTCTGGGAATCCTCTTCCAGTGTCCAATTGCTCTTGCAGTAGAGCAGTTTAGTTCTTACCAACATCAGTCTGTAAGTTGACTTGCAGCAGCTCTGCGTTCATTACCCTCTTCCTGACAGCCTGTTTTCCTTTTCCTAGCCAGCTAATCCAACTCCTTTTCCTCAGTGAATGCATCAGTGTGCCAACAACTATTGCTTAACCCTTTCCAGAGAGACTTGCTGGACTCAAAACCACAGGACTCAAACTGCACCAAATCTACTGAAATTACTGGGGAACAATAGGGCTCCAAGCAGGTGACAGATTAAAGGCAATAGCAGCCACAGTTGGGGAAAAAAGGAGTTATAAGTCATTTATCTAGCTTTTCTTTCTAACCCTGGGGTTTTGGTGTTTGGGTTGGGGTTTTTTTTGGTAGTTTGGTTGTTTTACGTATGTATATTTTTTATCATGTAATTGAGGAGGAAATGGAAGCAAAGCCTAGCGGAATTATCCCCTTTTTTCCTTTGGCTTTGCCCCTTGGCCTCTTTCCCTTTCCTTTCTATTTTGTTGTAACTGTCTCCCATGTTTTTCTGCAACAACTGTTGATACCCAGTCTGCTGCTTGCCTGAGTGTCATAATGCATGGACAAGGTTTGCCAACAGTTCTCATGGTCACTTTGTGCACTGTTTCAAATAGCCTTCGGTCTTCTTCCCTTTCTGTGGTGTCTTTTTCTACACAGACAAATTGCTCTGCTGGCCAAAAGGCATTATTCCAGACTTGTACCGTTTTGTGGGGGATGTTACACCCTGACGTATTGTATGGCACTGCTGTGAATGTAATGGTATCAGTGGGGAGTCTTACCAAAGTCAAATTTACTGCTTTGCCCTGGTTTTGGCAGCAGATAAAGACACTGCACCACTCTTACCAACTGGGACCTAACTCTGCTCCTGCCCCACGTAGGGTTGGAGCTCCTCTCCCTGTTGGCCGCCCTCAGCTGCTCCTCACTGCCTGCTCACATCTGCCCATTTCCATGCTTTATGCTCCAGTTGCCTGACCCCGCTGTTTGCTGTGCTTGTGAGAGCAGCGTGCTCCTGTCTGCTGCCTCGCAGCGTGTATTTGTGAGTGGCCAAGCCTCAGCTCTTCCTCTGTGCTGGTTTTGGCTGGGATAGAGTTAATTTTCCTTATAGGATCTAGCATGAGGCTATTCCTTCTACTCTTCCCCATCCCACAGGGGAGTGAGCAGTGGCTGTGTGGTGCTTAGTTGCTGGCTGGTGTTAAACCAGGACATCCTCCCAGTGCCTTGGCAGGGCTCTGTGCCCTCTTCGCAAGCAGAACTTGCTGAAAACATGCCTACCTCTGGACTTAAGGCTGTGGCCCATTTTGCTGACTCAATAGACAAATGGGAGGCCTGCGGGGGTGCTCTGCTGATTCTGTTCTGCTGCTGAGTGCTAATGTTTAAGGTGTTTCTCAGCCTTGGTTCTGTCTGAATGTTTGTTATCGTATTGGGGTCACTATGGTATCCTTTTGTCTTTTGGGTTTGATTAACGTCTGTTTGTGTATCTGAAATATACCCTAAGTGCTAACTGTTTTGCTTTGTGCTTTTTATGTCCTATGTTTACTGAGGGTACAAACTGTCAATCTAAAAAATCCACAGAGTGCAAGGCTTATGACTGAGCTCTTGGAACCAATGCTCTGTTGCTTCCCTATCAGCAGCATCTCTATAGAGTGAGGCAAAAAGCTCTCTGTGTGTCCATGTCTATTACTGAGGATGCGACATTTGCTGTTGCTATTGTAGGTGCAATATGATTTATTTATTTGTATATTCCATGTTTTCTAATGAAGAAACCCCCCTAAACTACCAGATCTGATCCAGGCAAACACCAACTGTGCATTTGGGGGAAGGGGGTATATTTATGCTTGTTTGGAGCGCTGTAAATGCTTCACTGAAAGCTGGGCTTAAGAATAAGAATCGATCCAACCAACTTTGGAGCTATGTTTACAACAGTGGTTTTGATCAGTTGCATTTTCCCTCAGATTTGAAACCAACTTGAGACAATCAAAAAATTGCATTTTGTATTTTTAGAAGCATTCTGTGTATATCATGTTAGTTCTTTTATTGCTCTTTAACTGAAGGTATATGCTTATTGATGAACGGACTGACCTGTTTTCTGTATTTGCCTTTGCTGTAAAAAAAAAATCTAATAAACCAACTTTGAACATAAGGCTGCTTGATTCCTTTCATTCCATAGCATTCTGCTTGTGAGCTGCTGTAAATCGGTGAGAGAAGCGTCACGCATGAGCTCTTGGGTGCATAAGCAATTCCTTTGGAACAGGCAGCAGTGACCTCGTGTATTCTTTAAGACCTTTTGGGCTGAACTGTAAAACCACAATAATCTTTGTTTGTCGTGGCATCAGCTGGTGTTTTTCTCCTTGAAAGATGTGATAGAAACTTGGATCTAGTTAAAGGGACATGGCAATGCTGCTGTGTCCCTCAAGGAGCTGAGCGTTGTGGAATTACGTCCGGTCTTCCAACATCAGTGAAAGGCAGGAGTTTATTGCTTGTCTGATCTCTGCTGCTCGGTAGAATAGGCAGTGATTTACAGAGGTCTTCAGATTGCAACATAAACTCCGACTGTTGACTTTGCAGGGCAACAGATGGCCGTTGCTGATGGTTTCTGAAGATCTTCCTACCAGATGCTGGTCAGGAGGGCAAGTTGGTGGATTCTTCTGGGGATCTGGTGCACTGAGACCAGCCAGGTCACCTCTGCATGCACAAAGGGAAGGTAACAAACCAACAGCACCACTGCCCTGAGGACAGTTTGGGGTGGCTGTGCTTTTCCCAGGCAGAAGAGCAGAAATGCCACTTGCTGTGTTGCTTGGCCCAGCGCTCACATGGTGAGTTGTGCTGGCAGAGAGGGACAAGAACCAGAGCTGGGGTTGAGGTATGGTAGCAGAGTCAAATGACCTCAGAGAAAGTAGATTGATCACCCTTAACCTCACAAATGTAAGTGCAGAGTAGCAGGTTTCCTCAGGGAAAACTCAAGGTTGCTGTTGAAGGTTGCTTTTTCTGGCTGATAGCCTGCTTGTGAGGACATGTCAAGATGTTTGCTTTTGTTCTCAAGTCACAGTGAATTGTTTAGTTTCTACAGCTGTGTCCTCTCTTTGTGTGCTTTTGTCTCTGGCGTGCTCAAGGATGCCATCATTAGTCTTGATTTGTGCTGACATACAACAGAGGAAGGCAAAGCGTCTGCTAGAGATCACTGCTTCCATGCATGGCAATGCAGATGGAAAAGAGAAGGTCTTTGAAATCCCAGAATGGGCTGATAGGGAAGTGGGGGCTTCCAAAATGGTCTTCACTTCTGATGCCAATATGAGGGTGACTTTTCCTTCTTGCCTCGGGGCTTTTGCTATTGCCTTGCCATACTGATCTGGGACAGCTGCTCCAGCTGCCTCCAAAGAAGTGGTGAATGCATGCTTGGGTTTCCTCTTGTGTCCTATTCTCATCCTTTAGCAATCCATGAATTTTGCTTCTGCACAACATATTTCCAGTTTTAAGTCTGAGATTTAGACTTTCTGTGTGCTTCCGGATGACTTTATCTCTGTCTTATCCTATGTGCCTGCCTGCTTCACTCTGGCATCGCCTGGCTGCTGCCCTGCTAACTGAAATGCTGTTCGCTTTGAAAGCATGGCAGCATCTGTTCGTGAAGTCTGCTGCATAGCGAGACATCAGGGAAGGAAGTACAGGATTATTTTAGAAGCTAAGAGGACTATGTGGTGGGGGGAGCTTGTCTGGATTTTCTTTTCCCTTAAGACAGGCAGTCATGGGCAGAATCAGCACTAGACAAGAGTTTGTATGTTGATGATCAGTATTTATCACCTGGAAAGGCTTTTGAGAGCTTTCAGTTTCAAGCTGAGAGTACTGAAATGTGTTTTTCTGAGAGCACGTGCAATGACCAACATTCACTTTCTGTATACAGATACCACCTGCTGCTTTCTCTCCAGGACCTCACGTGATTTTTCATTCATGAATAGGGTGTTTCTTGTTTCTGTTTCTGTGGCCCTACCCTCACGACATCCATCTGGAAGCATCCAAAGCCTTCCGCAGCTTGTTTCTGTACAGTTAACTGCCTAATGGTGTGCTGATCATTTTGTGGCCTAGAAGAAACTCACTTCATGGTGGTTCCAGTGCATCCAAAAGCTCATCAGTGCCAGTGCTGGGATGGCAAGCATCATTCATGGGTTGCCTTCAAAATACCTGCCTGGATGGAGTCTGAGGCAGGCTGTCTGCCCTGCCTTTGTAGGTAAACCTATGGATAGTGAACTTCTTAGCCCCTCAACAGCTGAAGCCTCATGTTGAAGAAGAAAGCCAATGCTCAGCTTCCATGTGCCAAAAGGATCAGTATCTCCCCTGGAGACCGAGTGTCTTTCTAGCACAGGATACACAGGGATGGCTCAAAGGAAATGGAAACAGGAGTAAGCCTGCCTGTGAGAGGGAAATGTGGCTGACTGGACCGGGCAGTAAAGAATAAGATTGCAGCCCAAGCCTTGCTAATCTGTGTTTCCTTAATGAAAGAGAGGAAATGGACTTCCTTACTAATTGCAGCTTAGTCAAAGCACTTCTGGAAAACAATGCAGTGGAGTGTAGTAGGTTGACAAAAGGAAGCGGGGTGTTTCCCACTGCTGTCTTGAACCTGGGTTTAAACAGGTCTCTCCTTGGCAGATGAAGCATGTATCAGATTGCTTGTTCCGGCAGCAGTTAACAAGCTATTAGTTAATGTAAATTGGTAAGTAAAGGCTGCAAGAGAAGGACTGATTTATACCTGGTTTCACCCACTCTTGGGGTGTTCCTGATTTCAACTTCTTTCTTCGTGATAAAGCCCTTCACTGTTCAGGTTTCCCTGAGCTCTTCTTGTTCTAAATCATGGAAAAGTCCCTTCCTGGTCTCAATTTTGTTGTTTGCAAAGGATTTTAGCTGAAGAGTGCTATTTTCTTGCTTATCTGGATGCATTCTCTATCTGACTGCTGCCTTCTCTGATACCTGAGAATTCACAACGTGAAGGTGTTATCATCTTCCTGTGTCACAGTAACCACACTGTGAAAGTAGCTTCAGTGAAAGCTCATAGAATCCTAGAATAGTTAGGGCTGGAGAGGACCTTAAGATCATCTAGTTCCAACCCCTCTGCCATGGGTAGGCACATCTCCCACTAAACCATGCCACCCAAGGCTCTGTCCAACCTGGCTTTGAACACGGCCAGTGATGGAGCATTCACAACTTCCCTGCACAACCCATTGCAGTGCCTCACCATCCTTACAGGAAAGAATTTCTTCCTCATATCCAGTCTTGTCTTCCGCTGTTTAGGTTTGAACCCATTACCCCTTGTTTTCTCAGTACAGTTCCTCATTAGGAGTCCCTCCCCAGCATCCCTATAGGCCCCCTTCAGATACTGGAAAGCTGCTATGAGGTTTCCATGCTCCTTCTCTCCTCCAGGCTGAACAGCCCCAACTTTCTCATTCTATCTTCATACGGGAGGTGTTCCAATCCTTCATTGTTTCCAAACCAGAAGGCAGTCTCTCTAGGAAAGGAAAACAACTTGGATTCCGGTAATTAGACCTGGAGAAATGGAGGTATCTGTCTGTCCACAGCAGCCCCGTAAAGCCTAGATTCTGCGTATGCACTGCCTGGTGCTGGTGTGGAGCCCACTGACATGTCTTCTCCTCCCTTGCTGGGCTGCATGATTGTCCCTTGAAGATGCACGGAAAGAGAATGTGCAACTTGTGGGTCAGACTGAGCAACATGATTGGTGTTTTTACATGGAGAAAAAGGGAAGTGTACCCTTACCACTGGAGTTAAGTTGATTTTATATTAAGCAGCAGGGGTTTTTAGCCAACTGGTGTTTATGTAAGGGTGATAAATGTTGGCTTTGTTTTGCCTCTTTTATCACAGCACAATCTAGGATAAGAAATCATAAGGTAACCATGAAATACACTTGGTGTAAGGCTTGTCTTCTTGAAGGACCAACAGCTTGGGGAGTGAGCACTTTGTGACAATAGGGCAGCACTAGGAAAATGCATGAGGCTTTAATGGAAACACTGGAGAATATTTTCTTGGACAGCATGGAAATCATAGTGATGGGAATTAAAGATGGGAAATCTTTGGGTGAGAGAAACCTCTATTCTTTCCTTGCCAGTCCTGAGGTCCTGGCAGGAGTCTGCATGAGAGTGGTTGCAGTGGGAGAGGTGAGTGAGAGAGGTCCTCCTCTGCTTCCAAACCATGTGCCTGGAGTCCACTGAGCATGCACAGGCAGCTGCCTGTGCTTTATTCTTGTCCTGCCTGCCCTGAGTGCAAACCTGTGCGTGTTGGGCAGCTGCCCTAAGGACTGCCTGTTGGCCACTGTGCTGCTGCAGCAAGTGCTCTGCCCTTCCATCTCCAGGCAAGCCCTGTGCCCTCCCTTTTTGTTCCTATTCTGCTTTAAACCACTATGTTTCTCTATAGATAAGAAGATGTGAGAAGAGATGTGAAATGTTTTCCAGCCTACGTGGAAGAATAGGGTTGGAATTCAGAGTTGAGCTAAGGTTAAATTCATGCTGCTTGCTCTGGAGTGATGGTAGGATCTCAGATGAACTCTTCAGCAATATTTTTGCACTGAGCTGTATAGTATTTACTTGGATCTGAGATCAATATTTTACTTCTAGGATTTATAGTGGTTTGTTGCAGCATTGTCATTGATAGGGTAGGAGTGCTGTCAGACAGGGCTCTTCTGTAGTGATCAGCTCCTCTCTCCCTCTGTGCCATCACTTTCACCTCAGTGAAGCTGTTCCTGATTTGCATCCTTCCTTTTCAACTGGTTTGAGCACCTGAGGGGCAGAATCTAATTGCAGCCTGCACTGGTAACTATGAACTGTGTTTCCCATCTGTTTTGGTAGAAAGAGAAATTGTTGAGCTTAGCAGCCTGTCAGAACTGCAATGTTTGAGCAAGGACAGACCAGACACTTGAGAAACTGGAAAATTGGAGTTGGAGAAATCTGGAATCTTGAGCAGGATGGCTGCTCCTAAGCAAAACTTGTGTTCTCACTGAAGAGAAATCCCGGTGCTGGAGAGGAGTGACAACACAAGTTCATCGGGGTATATGTAGGAGGTGTTTGATGTCTACAAACAGTGAGAAGTGCTGCGGAGAACCCTTTCCAGTCTGGTCTGGTGCTGTCCTCTCCGAATCAGTAAGGAAATGAAGGCAGTGTGAAGTGCTATATCTGACCTGCAGCATCAGATTGCAGGACTTACTCAGCATGGCCTTGTTTAACACTCGAGGTTGAGGTTTGTGCTGTGGACTCCCTCTTCTGTTTCCTATGAAGCGGTTTTTGGGACTATGAAGAGCTCATTCTTCAGTGCTTCTCTGGCCTTCGCTGTTCAGGTTTACATGAGATCTGGGCTCTGAGTCTTCAGGCACGTTTAGTGTAGTACAGGCCAGATTTGGGTGAGAAACTTTAATCTGATGTCTGAAAATCTGAGGGGGTAATTTATTTGCCATCAGCCTGATTCCTATTATGTGGAAAATACTACAAATCATTGCACACAAGTTGTAAATCCTCTGCTCAGTGGGTTTACAACACTCCTAAGGTAGCACAAGCAGACTTAATAGCCTTGTTTCATTGGTTGTGTTGTGTATGGAGTGGTTGTTCTGATGGCATCTGTATAACCCATTCCATTACAGAGTACATGGGCAGGTACAGCTTTCATAGTTACATATTTTGTACGTATAATTGCTTTGGTATGTGTCTGTTAACCTTTCCTGATGAAATACTTAGGAGGGAGTTTTGAACTATGTTTATAATTTACAGGCAGTTATATCTTCTTGAGAAAATAATTAGCTTAGGGCTGATTATGAAAGGGGAAATGGCCATTTAGGAGAAGTAAGGCTGTTGATACAGCCCTGTCCCAAAACACTGCCTTAGTTAGATATTATACAGTTGAAATGTTTGCAGGTCA
This sequence comes from Forpus xanthops, assembly GCA_032466535.1. NCBI lineage: Eukaryota > Metazoa > Chordata > Aves > Psittaciformes > Psittacidae > Forpus > Forpus xanthops. The sequence continues at coordinate 42,134 of JASSUY010032635.1, read as the reverse complement.
TTCTTTTCTGCTGGCATACACATATGTGCCACTTTCTGTTTTAAAGATAAAGAATTTTTATTTGGCTTGTCACAGTGTCAATAATGTGAGGGCAAAAAAAGAAAATATTACTCCACTGTCAGACATTTTCTTCCAAAAATAGAGTAAATATCAGCCACTGTTTTTTTTTGCCTTTCCCATGGAAATAGAGGAAGGCACTTTCAGTGGAATAAGTGAATATTTTGTGAGAGAAGTATTTCAAGGTTTAGTAAATCTTTGAGTTAAAGCGTTCCACAACGCTTTGTTTTACCCTTATAAACTTCTATGAAGATGTTTTGTGTTAAGGAATAGGTCATTTGAGAGCAACATTAAGTCATGTACAATTCTCCATCCTCTGACTCTCATTTACTGCTCTATTTGAAGGTAAGAGACTACAGTAGAGGGGGGGAAAGAGCAATGACAAGCATGTACACCAAACTGAATAAGCTGTGCTGAGACTTTAGGTAGAGGTTGGATGGTTTTAGGAATGTCCTTTCGTTTCCAAACCAGTGAGTATTTGGCAATGGAGTTACTGCAATTTCTCTTATCTTGTGTAATGAGGAATTGTCTTAAAGGAAGAGCTGAGAACAACCCTGCACTACTCTACATCCTTCTCTCCAGAGCACTGAGTGTCCCAGGCGGAGGAGAGATTGTGGATCTGCCCTAACTTGAACCAGTCGCTCTCTTTCTAAAGGCACAGGCTGTCCGAATTGGCAATAAAGGAAGGCCCAAACCCCTAAAAGGCACATCAGAAACTTCATTTCTTTATGAAGCCAAGTATTTAAATACAGTAGAAGATGCATCAGCGTGGCCTGGGACCATATTAAAAGACATATTAAGTAACTCCTGGAGTTAAAGGACCATGTTAAGGAGCTCCTGGAGTACAGCTATCCCTGTGCCCCACAGTAGCCCTGTGTGTGTGCAGTGAGTCCAGGTTGCCCAGGATATCTTGTCTTCCAAGAGGGAAATGTCTGATTTTGTTACGCAGTAGAGATTTGAATCTTTCCTTGCAGGCAGTAGGGAAACTCAGTCCACCGATCCTTCTGTGAGGAAAAGGCATGAATGGAGCAAATACAATACCAAAGTTTCTGTCAGCCTCCCTGTAAAGGAGAGGTGACTTAACCCAGGTGTGTAAACCTATGGGCTTAGGCTGGAAAAATTCTTTGGGTGTTAATGTGGAGATGTAGTTCTTCTTTCTCATCTTATTTGTGCTCTGTATGATTGAAGCAGTGTAATGCAGAAAAGAAAAAAAAGGCCAAGAATAACACTTTTCTGTCGTAACTTGGAAGAAAAACTGTTTTGTCCCATGAGGATAGGAATGAAGAATTTTCACTGAATCTTGAGCGTGTTTTCTTTCTGCTCCATAATCTCCAGGGACTGGGCCTGCAGCAGCCCCTCGGCTTTCCCACATCCTGAGAAAGTTCAGTCTACTCTCTTCACAGCGTGTCTTTTTCCCTTCCCAAGCAGTTGCGCAGGAAGAGGTGAGACCCAGCCTTGCTGCCTGTGAGCAATGCTGTTGATACAATGACCCAGGCTGGAGGGTGAAGGCTGAACTCCCTTTGGCAAAACTGCCTAAGCAGTTACCTCCCATCCTTTGTTTTTCTGAGGTTTTCTGGTGGCAACCACTGATTTCCTACAAGTAGGGCACTGCGGAAGGGAGGATGAGAGATGGACGTGTGGAGGCGGGTTGGTTGATGAGGTGTTTTCTTATTTCACTGGTCGAATCCAGGGAATGTGGCTGAAAATTGCCAGGGAGGAACGGAATGTGCAGCACTGAGTTTTAGCTCTCAAGAAGTGATGGGAGGGGAAGGGGAGTGAGGGACACAGTGAGTTTTTAGCATAGGTGCGATAACAACATGTAAGATGACCTTAATGGTGCACAGACAGGTTTTCTCTGTCTTTCCCATTTGTTTCTGCTCTCTTCTTGTGTCTTTTATCACTAACACACCCCTTCTTTTGTGAGTTTTTGCTTCAACTTATTTTTTGTTTGCCTTTTTTTGTTGTTTACTTGCCATCTCCTTTGTAACCTGTCAGGCCCAAAGGTTATATATAGTGCAGTGGGAACAACTGCACTATGCATAGTTTGTATGATTGCCTTTGTAACCTGTCAGGCCCAAAGGTTATGCATAGTGCAGTGGAAACAGCTGAATGATGCGCCTTTTTGCTCCCAGTTGATTGCACACATTTTGGCAGTACTACTGGGATGCCCATACGTTTTATGGGCAGATATCGTACTCGTGTGGTTGTGAATGGAAGTGTTTGCTTTGGGATGAAGAGAATGTAGAGGCACAGGTCTAAGGAAAGCTTCATGCCTTGCCTTCAGATAAAGATTGAGTTAAAAAAAAATGGGTTGAGAAATATTTTTGTAATATTAAATAGTACAATTTATTTTTACAATAAAAGGCACCAAAGTGTAAGAGCGTCACCTTATTCCCAGAATCTGTTACTGTAAAAACAATGAGAAGATAATTATAAAGAAAATTAGTGCAGACTTTACATCCTGGTATTTCACAGGTGACTTTTATCAGAGTGACTCACTCCCCATCAGAAAAACAACCATGGCACTGCTTATTCTTTCCACTCGTCCTGGGTTCAGCAGTAACAGTCATTTTTCTCCTTCTTGGAAGCTGGTGCAGTTCTGTGGGGCCTGGGAGCAGCACTGATAACACCGATGCTTTTAGGTGCTGCTCAGTAATGTTTACCCTGACCATGGACTTTCCCAGTCTCATGTTCTGCCAGGGAGGAGGGGAAGCCAGGAGGAAGCAGAGACAGGACACCTGACCCAAACTGACCTAAGAGGTATTCCATACCACAGCACATCATGCCTAATATATAAATTGGGGGCAGTTACCCAGAAGGGTTTGATCACTGCTCGGGTCAGGCTGAGTATTGGTCGGCGGGTGGTGAGCGGCTCTATTCTCTTCCGTTGTTGTTTCCCTTATCGTTATTATTATTGGTGGCAGCAGCAGCTGTTTGTGTTATACCTTAGTTACTGGACTGCTCTTATGTCAACCCATGGCAGCTATATTCTTTCCATTATCCTCTCCATTCCTCCGGGAGTGGGGAGGGAGGAAGTGGGGGAGTGAGACTGCGACTGTGAGTCACGGCTGGCCTTAAACCATGACACCACTGTTGTTATCTTAAAGTATTCCACTACCAGATCTGAGAAGCTCTGACTTAATGTCATAAACCATGCCTTTCCTTGTTATTTTTTTCCAGTGGTTTTATATTTATTTTTTGGTTACTTGTGTTGTGTAATTTACAATCATCAGGCACAGTCAACATGGGCTCATGATGGGACAGTCCTGTTGGACCAATTTGGTATCCTTGCATGATAAGGCTACCCACCTAGTGAATGAAGGGAAGGCAGTGGATGTAGGTTTCTCTAGATTTTAGGAAGGCTTTTGGAGCTGTCCCTCGTAGCATCCTTCTGAACAAATCTGTCAAACTGTGAGACAAGCAGATAAACGGTGTGCTGCGTGAAGAACTGGCTGAAGGGCAGAGATCCAAGGGCTGTAGTGAATGGAACTACATTTTGCTGGTGACTGGTCAGCAGTGGTGTTCCTCAGAGCTCATTTCTAGGTCCAGTTTTGTTTAATATATTTACCAGTGGTCTAGGTGCAGGAGTTGAATGCACCATTAACAGGTTTATTGGTGATGCCAAACTGGGAGGTGTTGTAGACTCTCTTGAGGAACAAGAGGCCTTACAGAGGCATCTACATAGGGACCTTTGGGCAGTGATTACTGGGATGAAATTTAACAAGTCCATATGCTATGGCACAGAGCAACACTGGGCAGAAGTATAAACTGGGAAAGGAGTGGCTGGAGAGCAGCCCTGCAGAAACGGATCTGGAGATGCTGGTTGACAGGAGGCTCAACATGAGTTAGCGATGTACCCTGTCTGCCAAGAGGGCAAACCACAACCTTGCATGCATCAAACACAGCAAAACCAGATGGTCAATAAGGTGATTATCCCACCTTATTTTGCATCATCAAATCCTCACCTTGAGTACAGTTTGCAGTTCTAGGCCCTGCAGTTTAAGAATAATGTTCAGATACTTGAATGTATCCAGAAAAGGGCAAAAAAAGTTGGTGGAGAAGCTGGAAGTAGTGTCATATGAGGAGTGGCTAATGGAAGTTATGAAATGATAGAGTGAAAAGCTTATGTATGTAATCTTAACTCAGCCTCCTGGGGTATGTCAACAAGCATAGTCTCAACACACCAGGCTCTCTCTCATTCAATGACTAGGACAGAGATCATTCATCTATTTTTATTGTTCAAGATGTGGTTTTCGGTGATAAACATTGCTCTGAGCACTCTGTGTCAGTGCTTCAGGGGCCCATAGCTTCCTGTTCCCTCTTCCTCCTCACTCCTGAAGAAGAGGAGGGCATGGATGTGCACAGCCCTTGGGAACTACAGGAGCATCTGACAGTAATGAGGGTTGTGCCTTGGTTTGGATATGAGGGGTGAGGAAAAGAGTAACATACAATTGGGTTGAAAGGGCTTCCTGTCTTTGTCTTCTCTTTCTTTAGGTAATATGTGTAATCATGGACTGAGACAATGATTTTAGTGTAATACAAACATAAAGATGACAGAAGATTTACTTGCCTACCATAGAATCACTATTAGCCCTACCCTTTCAAGGTCTGATTCATTTCTTTACCAAGGCAACTACTTCTAAAATAGCAGCTAATATTGTAGCAGGCTAGCTTATTTCTAGTAGCTATGAAGGAAAGTCACACAAGAGATCAAACAACATTTTAAAGTGAAATAATAAACAACCTGTTTATAATCCCTAAGGAAAGGATATCTTGGAGTCTTGCAAAAAATGGGGGGTTTTATCATTCTTGGTTAAATAAAAACAACCTACCTGAAAAAAAAATAGGAGTTTTCATTAGGAAATATTTTTTCCTGAACATTTCTGTCTGCTTTTTAGGAGAATTTATGAGGTGACAAACTCCGTAAAGCTTTCCTGTGGAAAAAAGTCAAGGGACCTTTTACCACAACTGCATTAAATGTAACCGGTAGGTACCACTGCCCTGAGCAGCACTGCACACATCTCCCTCTTCAGAGATATGCCAGAGGACATGATATTCTGGACTGAGTTGCCATCCCTCTCCTCTTTCTGTGGCTGTTGACAGAGATCAAGCCTGTGGTTTGGACATAGCAGAGCAATTGTGAGGTGACAGAAACACCTACGTGACTCTGAAAAATATAGGGTATCACTCTGTCTACACCACACCCTGAATACGGTCCTTTATCTGCTACACATATAGCATTCCTCTGGGGACAAAAGTACATTTGCAATAAATTCAGGGAAAGCAAAGATGAGGTGGTAGGAGAAAAATATTGTTTTGGAAGGAAGGACATTAGAACCTCTATTTGTCGCCTGAAAAGCTGCGTTGTGTTTATTCCAAAGACCTTTACAAGCTCTGGGTTTTCTCAGAAGAAACTAGTGATATTTATTTCTCTTTATCATGGTCTGTTGTGGTTTAAGGCCAGCCATAAATCAGCCACACAGTCCTTAGCTCACCCCCCCCCCCCCAAATTCCTCCCCCTGTTCCAGAGGGATGGGGAGGATAATCAAAAGAGTGCAACTGCCATGGGTTGAGATAAGAACAGTCCACTAACTAAGGTATAATACAAACCACTAATGCTGCCACCAGTAATAATAATGATAAGGGAAATAACAAACGAAGAGAATACAACCGCTCACCACCCGTCGGCCGATACCCAGGCCGACCGAGCAGTGATCTAACCCTTTCAGGTAACTGCTCCCCAGTTTACCCAGTGAGCATGATGTGCTGTGGTTTGGAATACCTCTTTGGCCAAGCCTGGGTCAGATATTCTCTCTCTGCTTCCTCCCAGCTCCCCTCCTCCCTGGCAGAACATGAGGCCCAGAAAGTCCCTGGTCAGACCTAACACCGCTAAGCATCAGTCATAAACATTGGTGCCATCAGTGCTGTTCCCAAGCTGAAAGTCAAAAAGCACAGCACTGCACCAGCTACTAAGAAGGGGGAAAATGACTGCTGCTGCTGAACCCAGGGCATAGCCTTTCCGCACTGGGTAGGGCCACAGCGCAGTCACCATTTTTAAGAGGAAAAGCAGAACTTCATCATTCAGATCTGTTTTCCTTGAATAACTGCCAGGATCCCGCTGCTCCCATTGCCTGTGGTGTGCTCGGACACTGCTGCTGTGTATTGTCAGTGTAGGCAGCAACTCTTGCTCCTTCGGGTTTCATGATCCCTGGGTGAGTTTGGAGGAAATCAAAACTTGCAACAGAGCTGTGCTGGATCAGATAACCTAATGAGAGTCTTGAGCCTTCCTGTGAGCTTTACCTGTCGTTAGACCCAGAGGCACTGTCCGAGGCAGCAACGTAAAACACTCCAGCCTTTGCTTTCTAACACAGCTAGTGGAGCCCAAGTCATGCACGTATGGACGGAGGATGAATAGTTTTAGCTTGGCTTATTGCAAAAGTCATCCCTGTGTTTTTTTTTCCTGTCTGCCACCCTTTTTCTACAGGGATACAGACATCTCCGTTGCCGTCACCAATGACTAAAGCTCTATGAGAAAGAAAAGCATTCAAAGGTCACAGTATCCTCTCAGTAGATGCAATTTGCTCCATAGCATCAAATGTTTACTATAATAGGAGCGTTCCTGTAGTAGTGGTGTTGAAGTGATGGTGGGTTTACCAGTAGGAATTTGCATTCTTTGTACTTCAAAGTAGGAGCTGTTTCAAAACTCAGCCTGTGATAAGACACTATTTTTAAACCAGGTCTATATTCATTTAAGCAATAGATTGACCTACTAAAGGGTGCATGTAGGACTTCAGAATGTCAAAGCAAAGCAAAAATGATTAAAACCTAAAGATAATCTAAACCTGTACAACTAGTAATCAAAGGTCCGTGTGCTGGTAATATAGACCTATACTGGAAAAATAGTAAGCTAGTAAAGGATATTTATTTATGGAAAAAAGCCCTTGAGAATTCTAGGGAGATTAATTTTAGACAACTTGTTAAACTTTGGAGATTGAATAACTAGACTCCCTCACCCATATTTGGGGAAAATACAGCTCTCAGGGGCCCTGAGAACTGTAATTATAATGTAGGCCTTGTTTGTTTTCTATTCTTTGGAAGATAAGTGATGGTTAAGTGCAATAATTGTGTTTTCTGGCTATGGAAAGATGCACTTCGTGTGCCTTGCTGGGCAGTCCTTCGGGTAAGGCGTTTTACAAGGAGCAGAACAGTAAATTCAGGGAGGTTTTCACACTGCAGCTGTCCAGTGCACTTCACAGTCCTCAGCTCTGATACTGGTCACAAGCGTGCGCTGTCAATCACAGACATGACTGCTCTTCCCATGCTTGCACTGGTGTGCTGGGTGGACCTTGGGTAAATCCCTTTTATTGCTCCCTACCCCTTCTCCTCCATGTCTGGAATTCATGCAAGAGGGGTTACGCTAAGTGGCTGAGCTGGTGTTCTCCTGACTTCATGGATGTCACTCCGGTGATGCTTCCAGGAGTCCCATCTTTGGTTAAGGAAGAAGGGGAGAAGCAGTAGTTCAGGATTTAGGCTTTGGTTTTCCTTTACCCTCTACAGTATGCTTGATGAGTGTTTCTAACAGTTGCATGTCAATTATTTTAATAGAGCTGCTGTAATAGTAAATCATGCCAGAGAATTTAACATCCTTGCCCCCACATACTGTACAGGAGTTGTTCTCTTCCATGATGGAAAGAGGTTAAATGTATCTCCACCAACAGCTTTTGTATGTCTGCTCCCACCAATGATCTCAGCTTAGGCTAATAGGAAACTATGAAAATACTCTTTTCATTATTAATTTTCTGCCTTCTGGTTTATCTACCAAGTGCCCTCAGAAGGTGTCTATCCCAGATTATGATCTGATTAAGTTGCAACCAAATTGTTTTTCTGTACAGAAAAAGGGATTCAGTGTCTCACCACGACTAACCTTTGTGCTTGTTTTATCTAGTACAACATTTGTAATGTTAGACTTACCCTGCTTTTTCCTTCTTTACCTAAAAATATGTAATCTCACTTAAGATGCTACAGGGATCAGAGGAAACCCATAGGCTGGCCTGAAGGTTTTTATTCCTGCAAATCTTTTGCTTCCCTTTGCTGCCACCTTCACGTTAGAGGAGAAGAAGGACTTTCTTCTTCTGCATTGCAAAGGGCTGCACTCCAGTCCTAGCACTGGCACCTTCCTTACATTGCTCATTACACTCACTGCTCTGAGCTCCTGGGAACAACCCTATAGCTTCAGTTGCTTCAACTCCTTTGTGTCTGAAGGGCTGAAACAGGTACTTTCTGCCATGGTTTGTGGTACCTTTGATCCAGCTCAGTTTTTACCAATTGCTGTAGAAGGATGCCCACAAATTGACCCGGATTGAGGATCTTCTGCCCTGGATCTAGACCTAATGGATCAAACTCAGAGCCAGCATACAGATCAGGTGAGGAGGTCTCATTCTTAGACTTGGCTTAATTGATCCAGGTACATGTACTGCAGTTAGAAAGGAAGCTTGCTCATGATGGAAAATAAGTGTATGACAGCAGAGCAAAAGGAATCATGTTCTCATTGGTGAAGTTCATAGAGAAGTTACTGGGTCCCTATCCTGTGCATGGAAAGGCTTTCTTCACAATCAAGGAGTGAATTAGCCTTTTATGGTGTTCATCCAATGCCAAGTTAACTATAATATGCACAGATTGTGAGATAAGATTGGTTCATTTTCCTTCCATGACTCTTAAGGGATCGTGGTGTTGATTAGCTCTGATATAACATTCCACTGTAGCTGTCTGCAGTGTGTGGGATGAATCCCACCCCACAGTCAGGGACAAGAGGGGATATGATAAAGTCAGTTCTGCGATGCTTGATTATATTCCATGTGGCAAAGCAGCCTTTGTTTTACGTTTGGATTAGTCACTTCTAGAAGGAGAAAAGAACTCTGAGGAGAGATGAACACATTTTGAAATACTGTCTGTAGCAGAGACAAAGCTGAATGGGATTTGAAAATGCAAATACATTAAATTCACAAGCAACAGGATGGGGTGGGGGTTAAGGAAATCATAAGTTGGATCATTCTAGCAGTGAATTTAAGACAACCAAGTAGAAGCAGCCTTAGCAGGTTGAAGGTGCGCACTGGGACCTCTTGCAGTTGGAGAGTCATGGAAACAAAAGATGTTCAGCTCCCTGCTCCCTTCATGGAGCAAGGCATGGCCAGGACTCAAGGCAAGGAAAGGACAGGGGGAACTTTCATCCTTGTAGGGGATTCCTCTGGGTCAGCAAAAACAGGAGGTGGCAGAGAACAAGAATCTTGCTCTGCTTCTATTTGGAACATAACTTTTTGAATGATATTGTTGTTCATAGTACTTAAAAGCACAGACTTAGAGAAAAAAACTTGAAACCGAATGAACGCTGTAAAATAGGTTTGATGTTCTTTGGTTAACCAAATAAGAGTTGCCATGGCCAAAACTGCAAACATCAATGGTACCCCAGCTGGTAGTGTGAAAACAGCTCAGAGTAAACTCGCTTCCATCAGTTTTGTGGGGTTTTCTCTCTGAACACCTGACAATGCAGGAGAAGGAGCAAAAAGGTGAGCAATTAGAGGTACGATTTAATGTGTAAAGGCTTGGTTTTGTCTGAAAAATGACTGCTACCGCTGAAGCCATGACAGCTCTTAACCGATGAAAACCACTTTGGCTGGTGGCATGGCAATCTCTCTTCCTAAGAACTGCTCTGGCTTTGTTCGTGTACCACCACTGAGCCACAGTTCAGTGGCATCTCAAGACGGGTGCCACGTCTTCTTTCAGTACCGTGAAAAGACAAAGCAAAACCGACCAACTTGAACTTTGTTGGGTGTAGGAGAGCTGTGCCTGTGCTCTAATGCATCCAGGTTTGGCTCACACACTGAGGGCTGGAGGGGGAATAAGGGATGCTGATGGCAGGGGAGGAAGGCACACGGGGAGCTCAATCCCTGCCGTTTCCTGCCATCTAGTGGTCTACCGGAGCAGTTATCTCCAGCCCAGCATCTTCCGCCGTTAAAAACACGATCCGAAGGGAGGGACGATGCTGTATGCTCCGGGGGGAGGACCGCGAGGGGCGATGAGCGTTCTGCCCCTGCACAGCCATGCTAACGTCTAACTCCCTTCTCCTCCATCCGCTCTCCTCCGCCTTTTCTGCTGTCTTCTCTTCAGATGGTGGGGTGGCAAAAGTTTGGGTCGCTCGTAACCTTGTCTAGGCTGGAAAAGCCTTCAAAGTTTTACCTTCAGTGCTTGCTGATGACCTCGGCTGGGGTTTCGCCAGTGCTGAAGTGCAGGATGGTGGTGTCACAGTCCTCGGTGTCACTGAGCTGTTTGGTCCAGCATCCTCCACGTTAGGACACCCAGATGGGATCAGCCTGGCCACGGGTGTACTTCCAAGGTCGTCCTGGGCTACATCAGAAGGAGTGTGACCAGCAGGTCGAGGGAAGTGATCCTGCCCCTCTGCTCTGCTCTTGTGAGACCTCACTTGGGGCACTGTGTGCAGTTCTGGTTCAGTTTATGTCCTCAACATAAAAAGGACATAGAACTGTTGGAACAAGTCCAGAGGAGGCACGAGGATGATCAGGGGACTGGAGCACCTCCTGTATGAAGACAGGCTGAGAGAGTTGGGGCTGTTCAGCCTGCAGAAGAGAAGACTGCGTGGAGACCTCATAGCAGCCTTCCAGTATCTGAGAGGGGTCTATAGGGATGCTGGGGAGGGACTTTTCATGAGGGACTGTAGTGAGAGGACAAGGGGTAATGGGTTCAAACTTAAACAGGGGAAGTTTAGTTTGGGTCTGAGGAAGAAATTCTTTCCTGTAAGGGTGGTGAGGCACTGCAATGGGTTGCCAAGAGAAGTTGTGATTGCTCCATCCCTAGTGGGGTTCAAGTCCAGGTTGGCCAGAGCCTTGGGTGGCATGGTTTAGTGGGAGATGTCCCTACCCATGGCAGAGGGGTTGGAACTGGATGATCTTGAGGTCCTTTCCAATCCAAACTATTCTATGATTCTATGAACTGTGACTTGAAAACACAGGTGAGTGTGCTGGTGTGACACTTTGACCACTCCAATCTCCACTCTCACAGGAACTATAGAAGTTTTCTGTGTACACTTTTGGGCTCTTGAACAGATTTTGAGAGTATTATTTTTCTCTGGAAGAACTTTGAGTTGCATTCAGCCGTTTTACACAGGCAGTGGCCCTACATTTGTGACTCAATAGGCACTTTTCCAATGCAGAAAGGAATCTCAACTAGATCTAACCTTCAGGATACTGTTTTTCCAAACTGATTCAGATTATCAAGAGCTTTGGTCAAAACAATTACCAGAGGAAATAGGATGGTCTGACACATTCATCCAAATTTCCACTCATGTAGGAAGTGAAAGACAATAGTGTGCTTTATGAAAGTTTGGTGCTTTCCACATCACCCTTCACGGTAATGAGACCAAGTAAAAGCAGGAGATTACTTTGTCTTTTGTACTTATATTCTTTCCCATCACCCATCCTAGGAAAATCAGAGTGTATCTGACAGCAGTGGAGGGGGTGACAAGCGATTTCCCTGCTTGTGTTGGGTCACAGCAGGGCTGGAGGGTCCCTGAGGCAGCAGGGCAGGGTCTGGCAGCCATAACATGTCCCACCCCCTATTTAGGAGCAGGGCAGCCCCAGCTCTGGGCATCAGACACCTGCCTGGGGACCTCAAGAGGGGTCTGCTACCTGGCTGCTCAAGCTGAAGGTGGTTGATGCACCTTCAGGACACAGAGCATCGCTGTGGGCAGAATGAGGGCCTTCTCGGCTGTGGTCCCAGTAACAGGTAGATTCAATGGGCTAGATGTTATCTTCCTTATCCTCTTTTTGCAGATGGGTGCTCTTTCTGCTGACGGTGGTTGTTTCGGACCAAGGGGACAAGATCCGTTTCCCCCTCACCTACCAAGTGGCAGTGCAGCCTTCCAAGCATGCATGACCTTCTCCAAACTATGGTTCTCCAAAGAGGATGCTCTCCCTGCATGACTCGGGTCATGTTTGCCAGGTAGCTTTTACAGATACTAGCTACATTTTCAAAAGATCTGAGCTAACTTCTCTTTCTGATCTGTTTTCAGGCAGACTCCATGTAAATTTCATGTCACATTTCATGTAAATGAGATGTCAAAGCCTGTGACTCCATCACCTTTGGTCGCGTGGTGTTTGCAAGGAATTCATGTAGTCCCCAACCACAAAGCAACATATTTCCATGTCATCTACGCAGGAGAAGGCAGAACTAAGTTATATTGCTAGCTCCTCTTTCCACAGCCCTTGCAGTTGGGGCTTTCAGCTGTGTCCAGGCTCAGGATTATCACAACTTCCGGCAAAATAAATACCTATAATTTGAAAATTCATTTTTAGTTGTATGAAGTGTTTTCACTCTCCATGCTCCCCTTGAAATTATGGCCTTAAATTTGTTCTTATTGTATTAGGGAGAAAGCTTATTACACAATCTCTGTTTTCTGGAATGCGAACGGTGCTTCCAGACCTTCACAATCTTTCATCTAGTACAGGACAGAGCTTGATTTTCTTCTCCTTGTAAAGCAACTAAGGAACTGTTTGAGAACTGTGTCTGCTGATTCAGAGACATAGGTTCTTAGAAGGTGGCAACTCTGATTTCTTTTTGGACACTGGACTTCAGTAAAGATGCCAACCAGTTTGAGAGAGCAAGGAGAACAGCAGCATAGACCTAGGTTGGCTTTACCAAGAGCAGATGTGTCAGACTGAGCCAAAAATGTGTGCATATGGTTTTCAGGTAGGCAGTTCCATTTCATCATTGGAACTGATAGGCAGAAGTTGTTCAGTTATACTGTGAGCTTGCTTCCTGGCACCCACTGCAGCAATCTGAGGTCAGCCAAATTACTTAAACACCTCTGGTTTGCTTTTCGTTTCTTTTTTGTAGGCTTAGAGCTCTGAAGTTTCTTCAAGAAAGAAAAGAAACCCCAGTGGAAGACAAGAGCCTTGCATGCATACTGAAAGGCACTTCCACTGAGCCTTTTTTTCATTATCACAAGTTGGTGTCCAAAAAGCACACTTATTACTTCCCATCATTTGCTTATAAAGTGAGACCACTCAGAGCAGTGAACATAATGAACAATGCAAGGAAGGTGCCAGTGCTAGAACTGGAGTGCAGCCCTTTGCAATGCAGGAGAAGAGAGTTGCCTTCTTCTCCCCTAACGTGAAGGTGGCAGCAAAGGGAAGTCAAAGATTTGCAGGAATAAAAACCTTCAGGCCAGCCCATGGGTTTCCTCTGATCCCTATAGCATCTCAGTACATCCACTGGCAATGTCACTTCATGTGGTCCTTACCTATCACAATCACCCATTGCACCTCTCAGTAGCATGATGTCATGTTTTAGGGATCCCACCTAGTGATGGTTGCACTAAGGTTCAGTGGATGGCCTCCAGATTTCAGAGGTGCATCCTAAGGTTCAGTGGATGGCCTCCAGATTTCAGAGGTGCATCCTCCTCTGGGGGCAGGACACCAGTGGCAGCAGTCTCAAGATTCACCCATTGCACTCAGCGCCTGACTGGAGAAAGCCAACTCTGGGTTAAACTGTGCAAGGGGAAACCACACAAGCACAACAATGCACTAAAGGAAACAGGCTTGGGACCCATTCAGTGGGAGATGTACAGCTCCTGTGCAGCATCCCTGAGACATGGCCCAAAGTATGTAATTTTCTACTTCCTGTGTTTGCTATTTTTTGCACTAAATATGCTGCACAGGTGTAGTCACACAGGAAGTGCAAAAAAACAAACGAAGCTCTACAGGTCTCAATTACACCCACAAACTCACAAGGAAACAAAAGAGCAGTCTGTGGAGCTGAAGATGTTAGTGTCAGCAAAGCAGGTTATTGCTCTTCACTGCAAACTCTTCTTGCAAGGGAGGAGCATGGAACTGGCTCCTCCATCCCAAGCAACTCACACAGTGCACAAGCCTCTTGCAAGATTAGGTGGGATGAGTGGACTTTAAGAGGTAAAACACATCAGCCATCCTAGTTTCACTTTATTCAGCAATTCCCCCCCTCAAATTGTGCTTCTTTATAAAGTCATACAAATTTAGGGTAGTGTGAGGTTTATTCATCATCCAACTTTCAGGTCACAAATGTCTAACAGACGGAGGACTGCTTCTGGCAAAGCACAGACTTTTTCCTATTGCTGCTTCACCTCCCACCAGTTGGTATGTAGGCATTTGGTGTTCAAGTTTTGCAGACAACAGTTCTTCAAGCCAAACTCCAGGTGATCTGCGAAGTCACTGTTCACAAGCTGCAGGCTCTGAGGTTGTGTTTGTTTTCTCTTGTGTAACCTGTGCTAAAACAATGCCTGTTTCAGTAAACAAAGGAGGTTTTAAAGTTGGTTAACTTACTAGGAGAAGCAACTGAATGGCTTTACAATGCAGATGCCTGGGGTCAGTAGGCACCGCAACCACACAGATCACTTTCTAGCTGCAGAGCAACATTGAGGAGGGCAAATGTGGTTTATTATAATCTAGGCTTGACATCTCAACTGTCTAAGTTAATGTGAAGGCCTCACTTTCCCTTGAGGCCATTTAAAGCTTTTGTAATCTTTCCCTGTCTTGAACTCGAAGTACAAAATTGGAACTTCTCACTATTTGTTGCAAGAGATCTTTCTCAAAAAGGTGCCTGAATTTCTCATCTCTGTACAGTTGTGTCCTCATCATCTGCTACTCTTTGACCACCTGCATCCTGCTTAGTCCACGTGATGTTCTTCCCCAATCTTCCTTTTGTTCCAACTGGTATTTTGTTATTATCAGTTCTCTAATGGCTGTTTGCAGTTGGCTCCTTTGCTTCTCTCTTCCAGATCCTCCTCTTATTTCTGTATTTTGTGCTTTCCTTTTTCTTTCTATCCTATCAAAAGGCATGACAGAAGCATGACTGTGCTAACAGTTAAATGTGCTGGCAGAAGCCATAATCCAGCATGCAGGAGCTCTTCTGTACGTGGCATCCTTTAGTTTAAAAGGGCTCTTTCATAACATAGCGTCCTCCCCTTCAACAATAACCAGTGGCTTGCACTGGGAAAGTTGTCTATTATTGCTTTGCAATTATAAAGTCCACTATCATTCTGATGAACTGAGGAAACCTCCAGACTAAACACATTGGACTTCCACTCTGCTTTGCCCTCCTTCAGTTGGACACATGTAGCAGCCTCTACCTTGCACCCCTGGATGACTGGCTTTATCTTGCAGTAATGAACTGGACAGCGTATAATCAAAGAGTTCCCAACATAGATTTTGTACTGAGAGTGTCTTCTACCTTGAATTTCAGCTGAAGAATCTGAGCCATCATATCCTGGAATATACCCCTGGTAACGGTAATCACAGCTTCTCTTCTCTCTCATTACTCAAGACTTCACATGTCTACTTGCAGCATATCTGATCACTATATGGGACAGTGGCAGTAGATAACATGAAGACTAATGGTTCTTTCCTTTTTAGGAGGATTGTAAAAATGCCCTTTTCCCCTTTTTCAACATCTCAATCAAGTTAGAGATATAATATTTTAGAAAGGAAATACATGAAATATACATAGCAAGTTTTCCTGTGTTCTCCTTTTCACAAGAAGGCCATAAAGGAAAGTTTGAAAATCTTGGGGTTCTTTCACTTAAAGAAATCAATGAGAGGAAAGCACACAATAAAATCATGTAAAGACATAAAAGAAGAATTAAATAATCTAGCTTTCAATGTTAGGTGTGGGGAGAAATAACCAGCAAAAAGTGAAGTAAAAATGATTGATTACATAGTTTGAAAGCCTTCCTGTGATTCGGTTTCAGGCAAGTAGGTCAGATGTCCTTTGGTGATACCGCAGTAGCAGCACATGGTTATCAGTAGTCTGAAAATGGAAACTGAAAGCCCAAATTAGAAAGAAGAGGTTTCAGTTATCTGAGTAATGATTGCCATGGGAGATAACACTTCAGGGAGTATCTATAGAGTTTGGATTGCTCCTTGATAGCAATCTTCTTTCTGATATAATCCTATGTAAGAGGTATTTCCAGAAGTGTGTGCAGGTCTATTTTCTGATGTCCTTCCTCTGATTATTTTTCGTATAGTTTTATGTTTTCAAAAATCTCTTCTGGAAAGAAAACAAAACAAAAGCCAACAAAACAACCCCAAAACTTTTCTAGAAGGTCCAAAAAGTCCAATTTCTCTTAAACAGATTTCAGTGACGCTCCCTCATTCATTATCAGTATCAACCAGGGACAGGAACAAGAATTATTGTACCTTTTTTATTGTCATCTTTTCCAAATGCAGGGATGTCATATTTTCCTTGAGTTTGAATTAGCTTGTGCTTCTTCAACCACCCATGCATCACTGCACACTGTCACTTTAGGAAGAATCACTAGATCAGCACTGAGCAAATTTTGTACATCCAACATCATTTGTTTGGCACAGGGTTACTATCCTTATGAATTCAGATGAACATTAGATGCGTAGGTAGTTGGAAAGGAAAATGTCTTCTCACTGTTAAATGCTGCTTCAAAGCAATCACGGTCTTGCACTGGTCAGTGAAACAAAATACAACACTCAGAACCTCCCAGAGAGGGGAACGGGTTATCCTGGGTGCACATATAGTTTTGATTTACCCTCCAGCCACATCTGGAGTGGGAATACAGAAATTTCCTGAGCAGAAGCCTTATGGAGGTCTGGGTATACTTCTAGAGCAGTTTTTGTGCAGGCCTTGCTCCATTGGTGAAAGGTATAAGCAGTTCAAGAGTTAAATCCATGCACTGACATGACAGCAAGAAACTTGCCTCTGTACAGCTCCCTGCACTACTGCCAATGAAGTCATAAGGAGCTATTCCACTGCTAACAAAGGATTTGCTTCATTACACTTTGGAGGTTTTTTTTAAGAAGTTCCACAAGCATTGATATTTATTGTATTACTTTTGCTTATACGTTTTTAAAAGAGTTCAAATAAAATGTGCTAGTACATGTTTTAGGAAGGTGACATTGAATAGTGTTTGCCCTTTCTTCACCAAGTGCCTATGCCAAAGTGTGTCACAGTTTTGCTCCTTTATCATCTGGTTGTGATCATTCATTTGACAGTGCAATTCTGAGATGATCAGGTCTGGTTAAATTATTTTGCAGAGTAAAATCTCCTGCCATCGAGTGGCCCTGACTCCAACCCCCTTGCTTTCTCCAAAAGACTCCCTATGGAACATGTCACTGAGCTTTGGGAACCACATGTTGGAAAACCTGTGCTCAATTGGTGCCCAGCGCAGCAGTGTCTCGCCTGCCCACAGCTGCTGAGCAGCAGAGCCCTCTTGTCCCACTGATGGTCAGAGACACTTTCAGATAGAAGTTTGTGTGACAGCTGGCTACACACAGGTGATGGATCTTAGCCTTCATTCCTGGCAGCTAATGCAGGTGAAAGTGTTTAGCAATCTGCTGTCAATTAACCTATAGCGTACAAATCGTCTTCCTCTTTTCTCTTAACATAAGAGGTGTTGGAGGTTTCAGGATTTCTTTCTGTTTCCTCTTTGTTTGGGTTGTTTTTACTTCTCGGTCTTATTGTTTGCATGGCCATGATCAATATCCAAGTGCGTAGTCTTCACAAGGTAAGAGAATTTGTAATGTACATAAGCTTTGTTGTTTAGCTTTAAACTTCAGACTCCTGGGTATAATTCACATTGGCTGGAAGTGTGTTTTCTTTTAGGTCAGCCTAGTGTGTTCCTGAACATGCTGTGGTGAGCCAGGCTCTACTGCACCAAGAATTAATTTGCACAGGTAAGGCATGTCTTTCGTACAGTGTACTGTCACGATAAGATTTACAAATGCAAGTATGTATTCCATAACTTATACAGTAGGGAAATACCCGTAATAGTACTTAAATAAAAACAATTATAATCTTTTTCTTGCTTTTGTGTTCTAGAAAACAGTCATGACATGACTCATTAAGCAGGCTTAATTTAAATTTATTTTAAATTATTTAATTTTAAGGTTAATGGATATGGTTTTCCCTTTACCTAACTCAACCCCTTTGTAGAAAAAATAATAGCTAAAACTTCAGCCTTCTTTGAGTTATAAATGCTATCACACACACCTTATCATCCAAGAGCTCAGAACAACTCCAGTGAACTAGGACTATTAATTGGAATGTTTGTGTTTGTTTCTCTCTACTTTGATTTGCTGTTGTCCCTATTCTAGAAAGCAGAGGCGAGAGATAGCGTACAAGTTGTACGCATCATTGTGTGAGACAGTTAATGGATGAGGTATAAAACATCAACTATTCTTGAGAAATGAATGTTTGTTAGCTTCAAATTCTCCATTTGAGTCTGTGAATGCATCAAATCACTACTAATGATTTGAATCCAGGCCCAATGTTCTGGGAAGTCTGTGGTTCGGGCTATAGCACAAAAACTGCCCCAGGAAGCACATTGATTTTTGGGGTGAGCAGTCACATTTAACCCTGAGATCTTCATGACTTTGCTGCATTTAGCAACAAAAAGGGAAAGGGGCTCTGAGGAGAACTCATGGAAAAATAGGCTCCTTTCTTGACTTTAGGGAAGGTGGATTTACAAAGGGAAGAGCTTTAGAAGATATGTTAAGGCAATATCTGGGTAGACCTTTTTCAGACTTCTCGCAGCTTCAAGGAAGGCGTTCAAGGAATTAAGTAAAATCTTGGCGTAGTTTTCTTCCATTTTCATACCACAATTTGGATTTTTCAGAGAATGCCATATTCTTAATGGAATTTTAGTCCTATTCACCTAATTCCCCCCATGTATTCCTAAAGATACAGTAATGTACTTTGTCTGTTTATTTGGTGTACAATGAACAACTCTATGTTTCTGGTTCTCTGTGATTGTGTTTGGTTCTTTTGCTGGCTATGGTGATGGTTGTAAAGCTGACCTGCTCGCCAAGGTCACTGATGAAGAGTTGCATAGGTTTTTAAGTGTTCCTTGATGAAAGCTGTGTAGGACTGAAAATAAGCCTTTGTTTTGATGACTCAAACTTGAAGATGGAATGCTTCTGTTTAGCTGAATGTTAGCATGTGTAGATATGCTGTCCCACAAGAAGTATAACCTTACAGTGTTATTTGAGCTTAGAACTGTGTCCCCTGTTCTCTGTTAAGGAGCATTTATCCATATACTAACTTACTAGCTGGGGGCACTTGAAGTGAGGGGAGGCTTGCTGGGGTTCATTTTTGTTGGGATAAAATGCTTCCTTTATTAGTGCATGCTGTCTAGTGAGACTGGATGGAAACTACCTGTCTTCTGGCATTACAAAGGAGACAGCCTAACTGGACTAAAATTACTGGGCTTATGGGGGAGAAGGTTGTTTTGCTTGTAAGTTTCAGAAACAAGCTTATTTCTCCTTCGATGATTTAGCCAAGACTTGCTGGTTATTGACTGTGTGTAAGATATCTGAGCAGTCAGCTTTTTTCTGTTAGGAGTAAGGGAAACCTTTGGTAGATTTGCAACATACAGAGTTCGAAGTTGGCTTCAATTTTCAGCTTATTAATAAACAAAATAAAAACCAAACAAGCTTGGTAATCTTATGCCTATGATGTGAACGGTTTTATAATAGTGTTGACATGATGATTCTGTAGAGACTTGTGTGCAAAACTCTGCAATGATCACATAAAGGTGATTCTGTGACTTGTAGTGCTGTAGGTGTGTAGAAGGAAATTGTAGTGTTCTCGGAGGACCTCAAGTAGTATTGATGTAGGCTAAAGATCTAACCTATCAAAATAAATTGTGTGTGAACACAGCTGATGCGATAAGCAGTGTAAAGGAAATTAAATTCTTTTAAAACCAGTATCTAAGAACCTGGCAGAGGGGTATGGAGGGTTTGTCCCTGTATTAATGAACTATATTGGGTGATGCAAGGAGGTGATTGTGAAAGAGACTAATTACACAGGCAAACTTAATGAACAGAAATGGCAGCTTACTCTCTGAAGACATGTATTCATTAAGGGCATGAAGGAAGTTAGCAGCTCTAGATAAACCTCTTTCATGAGTTCCAGCTCATTTGTTTGCCATTCAGGTGTTAAGCAGTTCAGTAGACTCCTCAGGCTCAGATCACACCCTCATTAAGAAACAGCTGCATCTAACTGATGTGGTAATTTGTGTCTCTTAAGCTAAAGGTTTCCCTTCCCAGGCAGATGTTCTGAATGCTGGTTTAACCTTTCTAATTAATAATGTGGTTTACTTGTAAAAACAAGGAGCATTGAAAGATGCTATAGGTCGGCAGAGTTAGGTATGTCAACTAAGGTGGGCACAGTCAATTTATTTGTGATTTTTAGCATTTTTCTTACTAAAAAATGCTATTTTGATCAGTTTGTCAGTTGACCTGAAATGTATCAGCAGCAGCTGAGTTGCAGCAGGTATCTTTTCTGTATGACTGTCTTCATTTCAATGCTAACACTTATGTGTCCTGTATGATACTAGTAGGGAACAATTTGTAACAAAACAGTCTCATTAAGCAAAATAAGGTAAAAACAATAGTGGGAGTGTACTGGGTACAATGTAGTCCTCATGACAGTTGAAATTAGGAGAACCTCTCTATTTAAAGCTGCGGTGATTGAAAGTTGAAAGTGAGATCAAAACTAGATGGAGTTAAGGTAAGTAATGGAAGGCACACTTACATGATAAGGAACATTTGAGTGCGAACAGGATCTCATTCAGAGCAAGTAGGATTCTCAGATCTCAAGCAGGGGTTTGTATGTTGGCAAAGCCTTTGGCCATAAAGCAATGTGTGTTTGGTCTCCAAGTGCTGGAGTTCTGGTGTAGACAGTTACTGAATGTTTCTCAATGACTACCGTTATCATCCTCCTCAATCAAACTAAGAGTCTCTGATAGAGTAATTAAGTAAAACAGATTATCTGCAAGATACATTAAGCACTGCTTTGATTTCTGTTCTCCCCCTGCAGTGTTTAATAACTGCAGACAAGTTAAATTGTAAAACCACATCTTACCATAAACTTGATAGTTGCTCTGAGCCAGCATTACTAGAAGGCTGTACAGTAATATCCTGTTTATTAACATGACTGGAGGAGCCTTCATTCTTGGAGCATGGCAGAGCTCTTGTGGGTTTAACAAGTGCAGTTCAGATGGCCCTTTGTATCCTTTTAGGTTTACCTAGGGTGTATGTCTGGTCTGATTTCCTTTCCTGGTTCTTCTGCCAAGGCAGTGAAGAGAAGGTGCGGGGAAGCAATGCACCCCCAAAAAATAGGATGGGTTACACCACTGGTTTTGTGTGGTTAAATTATGGGCTGCTTGATGACTTCTTATCACCTCAGAACTCCTCTGCCTTTCAAGGTAAAACATTTCACTCTTCTCTGGCTGCAGGGTTTGGGTATTTCTGGTTTGTTCGGGGTTGGGTTTCTTTAGGTTGCTATTGAGATACTGATTTTAAAAGCAGCAATGTAGCAGGGAGAAGGGATGTGCAACAGCGTGTTAAGCCTGTTCAGTCCTTGTGTATCACTGTAATTCAACATTAACAAATTAGCAAGCTGAACAAATTCACCGCTCATAAGGTGGTAGAAACACGTCTGGAGTCTTAATTTGCATTAGATTAATTTACAGTAATCTGTGTTGTAGGGGCTGATTGCTTCCACTACTTAGTCTTAGCGTCCACATTACATGAAGTTGAGTAGTTAGAGCTGGGATTTTGTAGGTTCTTTTTTAGCATATCCACAACGCCTTCTCCCCTAAATATTTCTAAAACATTGAACCATTTAGCTTGAGACAAGGAGGCACAAAACCACAAAACGTAATCAGTTCTAAATAACATAAAGATTGATGGCTTTGTAATGGGAAATAACTGAGGTGCTTGGAGATAAACCCTTGTAGCTCACATAGTTTTAGATCATCATGACCTTAGTACAAGATGTGATAGAAAAATAGGATCCAAGGATGGGCAGTGTCTGGGACTAGCAGATGTCCAGGATGGGAGCAGTTAAACTAACTGATAAGTAGAAGGACAGGATGATTGCTATGTCTGTAATGTTAATTAAGCTGGTGCTTCGAAGGCTGCCAGAAGTGATGAAGATTGTTGGAGGAAGTAAAAGGCCACCACCACATTTCTGTATTCATGTAGGGAACTTTCTGGAAAATCATGTAATTCATATGTAGACTTAGGAATATGTATGTATGCCTAGTGACTGTATAAGGATGGCTTGTACAGGAACAGGGTGATAGACATTAGGAGGAGCTATTCCCCGTGTCTCCCAGCACCGCAATAAAGAATACCTGCTTGTCAACTTTGTGGTGAGTTTGTCCCTGGAGTTTTCAAGCTGAATCTTCAAAACCAATCTGCCAATGCAGAGTTTGTTTCTGAAGTTAAAACAAAACTAAGGTTGAATAGGAACTTTGTATCTAGCAATTATCACTTCTGCTGATAATGCAAATAGAGGAACCACAAATAGGAGCCAGGGAAGAAATTAATGCAGTTACGAAATCCTATGTTAAAATGGGGTGGTTTAGACTTGATATGAGGAAGCATTTCCTTGCCAGGAGGGTAGTCAAACACTGGATCAGACTTAGTGAAGCAGTCGATGCCCAAGCCTGTCTGTGTTTAAGAGGCATTTGGAGACTGCTTTAATAAGCTTTAACTTGTGGTCAGGCAGTTGGACTAAATGATGGTTGTTCCAGTTCAGCTATTCTATTATAAATACTTCATGGCTTTTAGACAAAATGTATGCATGTTACGGTCTAACAACAATCTAAATTACCAGATTTTTTCCAAGTGATTGTTTTGAGAACATGATCGAAGAGCTTGCCAAGATTTCATGGTTGGAAGTGTCTAGCAAAGTTAGTGATGATCATGAGAATCTTACAGATATTAATGACAAACTGGAGTAACCTTACGAAACTGACAATCCAGCCTCAGTGGGAAATACTTAAGGAAGTAAACTCCTGGAGTTAACTCTACACAGTGTGCTCCCGCTTGAGGCAAAACACTAGTGCCAGAGTGCATTTCTGTATAGTGAAGACACCTGCTGGCTGAATCCATAGCAAGCTTAGTAAAGCTGGTTATTAAAGGATGTATTTACTGACAGTGTAATTCCTGCCTGTGCAGATGCTGAGTTATCTTAAGTTTATGGTCAAAATGTAGTATTAGTAGCTGGTACTTGATCTCTGTGTTCTTATGAGAAGAGCTGTTTTAGGCTGTGTCCTTTGCTACTGTCTGAAGCTTTCTAATAAGATAAGGTTTTGTCTGTTCTCTATGGTCTTCTACGATTGGCTTTGTAGGTGGGCAAGTCCTTGTTGCTAACCATGTGGAAGCATTCTGAACTGTAAGGAGGACGGGTACTGTCCTACATCTGCCTTTCGAAAGAGGCGAGGTGGGTCAGAGTGGCAAAGGACCACATACCCCCTGAGCCGTATTTTGTGTGTGGCTTGTGAGGATGCTTAGTACTTTTAATAGTAAATGTCTTGTATAGTCATCTACGTTTTGGAACCCTTTTCTTAAAAAGACTTGGACAAATATGGCTTCTATCACTGCTGACACTTCATTTCTTCTTTGACCTCCTTTCTGCTTGCTATCGCAAGGGGTGTCATTTTATGCGAAGTTGGTTAAGAATCTACTCGGGGCTTTGCTGTATATAAAACACGTGCTTAAGTGTAAACATGGGTGTCATAGTTACTGGTTTTGTCCTAAGGTAATGACAAGTTTCAGAAACAAGGGGAAGGATGAAGTGATTTAAAGCTAATTAAAAAGGAAGTAAGTTAAGGAGGTCTCATCTACTGCAGTTAAGTCTAATACTGAATTTGTCTGCTATTCTGTACACTGAAGAACAGATGAAAAAAGCATTTGAGGCAAACCAGTATACACCCCTTCCCACACCCCAAGAACCTCTAAAGCTCCTACAGAACTGCTGAATTCCACTCTGTACTCCACTGCTGTAAGGTGCTGTTGGTTAGGAGAAAGGATTTCCTTATTTTCTTAAAGGACACAATAGTTCTCACTGAACAGAAACATCAGATAGGAGGGAAAAGTAGTAGTATCCACTGAAAGACAGTACAAAGTTTCTAATGAATATGTGCACTTAGTGTGGTTGTGGACCACATGTGAGAGTACTGGTTATTTCACTGCTCTTAAGTAATCCTCTGCTTTTACTTTCCCTTCCTGTGCACTGCTAAACAGAAGATAGACAGATAAGTACTTACATTAATGGTTTTTAATTTTGGACTGAGTTATGCATCAATTACTTATATTTTCCATTATATACTTAATTTTCTACTCTATAGAACTGTATTAACTGTACCTAGCAGGTAATATTTAGCTTCAGGATAACACTGGTCTTGAGGCTGCCCAATGCCCAAGCTAAGTTGAACAGCTGTGTTCTATCCAGAGCCTGGTCCTTTTATATTGCTTGAGCTGTCCTATCTACTTTCAAGTATGAAAGATGCGGCCTCTACTGCCAGAAGACCCACATAGTCCAAACCCCTTGTAGAAAGAGTGGAGGGATGGAGAGAGGAAAGAAATGAACCAAACACCACAAGCAAATGCAAGCCCCTTACCTGACAGAAGCAGGACTGCACAGATAGCCTATCCTCCAGCCCCTGAGGCCCATCCTATGCAAATCACAAATGTCAAACCTAACTATCACTGTAAATGTGGCCTTAAAGCAGTAATGCATACTTCATCCTGCTGCGTCTTGGATACGGGTTAAACTGCATCATTCAGTTAGGTAAGAAAAATGTCATTGCAAGAATTGCTGGATTTTAAATACATACTTCATCCAGTTTTTACACACAAATCCTTACTGATACATTGATTCTGCAAGTACACATACGCTGTTTCACAGAGGCATTGTGCACAGCAGAAAACTTTGTAGAAGGCTATGTTAATTTCCATGTTGTTTTTTGTCTTGGTATAAGGGCATCAAAAAGCAAATTGATTGTAATGTGCTGAGACTCAAAAATGTCTGAAAATGAGGAAGTAATGTTTAGTAAGCTCATGAGTCAAGAGATTACAGTAGGTTATCAGTAGTCATCTCCATAGATAACATCTCCACCTTGCTGGACAACTCCATCATGAGATGTCAAGTGAGGTAAGAATACAGGATAAGGGTAGTGTAAACAACCAAATCTTCACTTGGTTATTTTGGTGGACTGATGTTATTTGCTCAGTTTTCATTAAGTCCCAAATGAAGAAAGAGATCCAATTGTGACTCCTTTGCAGGTAGTTTGAAAAGACGTGGAAGAAGCTCTTCCTGGGAAGACCTGAAGTATTTGGCAGATGCAATAACCTATACCTACAAGTTGTTTACTGCAACATAAAAATGCATGACCGTTATATCACTTGGTGTTCACTTGCCACAGAAGGCATAATCAGGGAATTCCTGTCACCACAAAGGAAGTCATGGACTCGACAGGAAACAGGGCTTCTGGTTAACCAGTCTTGTGTAACCAGACTGCATGTGATTGTGCAGATTCATCAATGAGCTGCTTCAACATATAGCTTGACATTACCTTTACTTACTACAGCATGTAGATTATTTTCTCCTGTCACTATCCATTTCGGCTATCTTAAATTATCATTACATGTGAACTACACAGGTTCTTCATATATTTTATTGGCAAAATAAGAGATCATGCATAAATTCTATGAAAAAGCAATTCCTTTATTTTTAAGAACCATTTTTCCATTACCAAGTGAGAACTTTACAAAGTAAAGTATTCATCTTCCAATAATATTTTAATATAAAAACTTAAATCTCTTACTCTGGTTTTACTATTCTAATAAGAAGTCTTGTGGCACTGCAGGATCCAGGCGTTTTCAGCCTCATTCTAATACTCAAAAATTCATGGCTTGTTTAAATAAAACCATTTCTGCGGCCACTTCCCATCCGTGAAACGTCCCTACTACCAAACCAAAAATAAAGCATTTTCACTAGCCCAAAAGAGCCTAAATTTTTAATAGCATTATTACAATGAGAAGCTTTGTTAAAAAAACCCAAAGAGATTTATTTACCAAGTTAGACACAATCTTAAAAATGTACAAAGACAACAAGCACTCAAATTACACAAAAGATTTAGCGAGGAGTACAATGTGAACACAGGAACAGTGATTCTTGCCTCTCTTTAGATGTAAATATAAAGAGATTATCCTTGCCAAACTTCCAGCTCTCCCCTTCCCCACTCCTAAAAACCAGCTCATTATGCTGAAAAAACACTGCAGGGAACATTTTGCAGCTCAGCAGAAGTGATAAAAGGGGCTCTGGCTAAAAATAGTCTTATCATGAGAATATCTCATACTTTGCAGAACCAAGTTTCTCTCTCAAAACCAGCTTTCCCTTTCATGATGTCAAATGTTTCACCTCCTCTAGGGACGTGCCAAGTACAGGCTTCAAAATGCTTACAATTATTTGAACTTGCTCATGTTTCTTTAAGAACATGAAAGCTGAAACTAACTACGTGGTATATACATGTAAGTACTCAAAAACCAGAGAATGTGCCTGTTTGTATTTTGCTTTTGGAAATTGATGATTCAAGAAAAGCACTTTGGAGTAATTTCAGCTGTCAGTTGGCTAAACTAATTTTAAGTGTGTGGTCACAGAAGAAAATATATTTTTTCTTTTTCGTTATATGACATTTACAGCTTCATATATATTAATAAAACCACCCGACAAAAGTATCCCTTACAGCTTGTCCCTACATAAGCACGTAAAATGAAAAGCAGACGTTGCTACCGTCCTTTTACTTCAGAGTATGCTTTACAGGAAGTACATGGAAAAATGGATGGGAAAATAATGCAGTGTTCTTGCAGGAAAAACCAAAAAACCTCCAACCCATGGAGTCAGTTCAACAACCACAGCCTCTCTTCTAGCATTTTGCTATTAAGTTTAGATACAGCAGCAAAATTCCACTGTAAATTTAAGATCAGTAGTAATTAAACTAAGGTTATGCTTCGTCCAATTACAGCCCCACTGCCTCTAAACCTTAGCATTTGTAGGCCTCTATTCCAAGACTGAGTGGAGCTATTTTTACTTTGAAAGGAAGTGTAACTGTCATGTTGATGACCTGGATTATGTCTACAAACAGAAACTTAATCATTATTCTTACTAAATTACCTGGAAGTCTTTTAGTTTTTGCTGGTTTACTCCATTCTGAATCTTTGCTGCAATGGATAAGAAGCTTGTTTTTTCAAAAAGCTTGGAAAATGCTGTGACTTAAATAAAATAGGATTAAGACACCAGCATCCTACAAACTGCTGTGCGCTGGAATGAAATCAGTCCCATTCAAAATCCTGACTGATATTTGCTTCCCAATTGCTATCAGTTGGTAGCCTATGGCTACCTTGGTAAGGCTCCTCACCAGGCTCCCACCCTCTGCCGCAATTCTGCATTAAAAAAGTGGTCCTAGGGTAATTACTGACTATATTTACAGCACTGTGCTATTTCTCTAAGTTGAGGCTCTGTGCACAGACTGCTACAAGTGAAGTAAAATTCTGAGAAACCAAGTGCTTTAATATTGCTTTGCCTTACTGAAAACTGCTGGGTTTCTTTTTTAACCAAAAGCTGCTGATGTTGCTAACTTCTGGTTTTATGTAAAACTATGGAAGTGAAAGGAACTTGGTTTTGGTTTGGTTAGGGTTTTTTTCTGTTGTGTAAGAGCTTATTTAATGTTAGCATTAAACTTTGTAAAATGTCTCTCAGTTTGCCAGTCCAAAGGAAAAAATACAACATTGAATCCAATATAAAATGGTTACGGGGTGTTGCCTCTGAAATCCCATGTTAGCAAGAACTGAGCTAACTAGTCCCAATTTATAAGTTAGGATCATATTATCTTCTCTAAATGCCTTTTTTATTTATAACGGAAGCCTCTTTTCTCAATACTGCGTTGTTTTCTGCTTGCTTTGTTCCAAGATAGCATTCATAAGGTAAGGGAAAAAAAAAAAGCAAGGCTGTTGTTTCACTGTAATGAAACAGCAACTGTAAAAGAACACTTTCAGTTATTGGCAGGACAGAAAAAGCTATTGGCCACATATCCTTAACTTGGCTTAAGAAGATCTATGAAACAGTTGTAGCCCAAGGCAGTTCCTCATGTTAAGCTAAACCCAACCTTGTGCAAGAGCAGATAGTATTCTGCAAGGCATATTTTGGTGTCTAGGTTTAGAAGAGAAAAATATTACCGTTAGTTCTGTCTGAAGTTCTAAACCAATAACCAGTATAACTGACAGGATTGTTATACCTACATGGAGTCTTGCTATCAGCAACAGGGACCAAAAGTGTGGAAGGGTACTTAGCACCCATGCACCAGAATACGTGGGTAAGCAGCCTTCTGCCTTTCAGTTTTGCCCATTTATTCATACAGGTCTAATAGCAGAAGGCTGCAAGATATGATTATAATGTAGCACAAGTGCATTTCTGTAGAAGCTAATTGCACAACAACTGGTTGGTACTTAGTCTCTCTTACTACAGTAGAAGAGACTGCTATAGAAATAGCTAGAGGAATAGCTAGAGAAACAAAATTAGTATATTTTGTTGTTTTGCAATTACTTAGTATTGCTGTAAATATCTGGAATGAAGTAAATGCTGAGAAACAAATACTGTGAAACTAAGCTGGGGAAAGGAAGCTGAAAAAAACAAGTGGCTCCATCTGAGGGAGTTACAGAATAATCACACTATTGTATACTCTGAGCAGATTTCTTTGTTACTAGAAGATGTCTGGTGCCTCCCTGAAAGTAGAGCACCTCAAGAAAAACTTAAGCAGGTT
Organism: Forpus xanthops; assembly: GCA_032466535.1. NCBI lineage: Eukaryota > Metazoa > Chordata > Aves > Psittaciformes > Psittacidae > Forpus > Forpus xanthops. The sequence goes on along the minus strand of JASSUY010032635.1, from coordinate 13,390 downwards.
GTCCAACTCTAGCACTTTGCACGACGCTCCCTCATTCCATTCAAAAACTTAAGAAAGCACTTATATTGAGTGGATTATTTGGTATAATAATTTGGGGTAGCTCAGTATTAGTTTAGTAGTTTTCAGAGAGGGTAACATATTGAAAAATCTTCCATTTCCCATTTTACTTTTTGCTAGTACTTGCTAGCCTTTGTTGCTCTTTATAGATACGGTCTTGGCACAGAGTAAGAAATGCAGCCAGGGTCCATAATTCCAGTAGAGCTGCAAAGCGCACATTCTTTCCTGTTTGTGCTTACAGGTATTGAATAGTCTCTCCAGTAACAATTTTGAAAACTATCTTAACTGCTTTATCTCCTTTGCCCAAAAGGCTGAAAACAAGGCCAGAGATGGAGAAGACATTCAGGGAAAGCAGAAGGTTCCTCTTCTCATATGCACTGTAAAAAAGCTTTTTCAACTCAACTGTTTAGTGCCTCTACCACCCCCAATTTATATTTAGTATCCTCTGTCCTGCTAGTAAGAAAAAGGCATTAATCATAGAATCATAGAATAGTTAGGGTTGGAAAGGACCTTAAGATCATCTAGTTCCAACCCCCTTGCTCTGGGCAGGGACACCTCCCAGTGAACCATGCAACCCAAGGATATGTCCAACCTGGCTTTGAACACTGCCAGTGGTGAAGCATTCACAACTTCCCTGGGCAACCCATTTCAGTGCCTCACCACCCTTACAGTAAAAATTTCTTCCTCAGATCCCATCTAAACCTGTCTATTAAGTCTTTTACCCAGTGTCAATTTCACTTGGCAGCAGCTGCACTGCAAGCCATGCTCAGTTTCTGGTTTACCAATTTGACTTTAATGACTGGCATTGAATTGAAGGGGACATCTTAAACACAGACAATGAAAAGGTGATTTTTATAAAAGGGGGACTGGTGAACAAGCAGAAGTCCTAAATTCATGAGAACAGTGGAGTTCAGAGGTCAATACAAGAGACCAGCTATTGGAGCCAGATAATGAAAACATCCACAATTGCACCAAATCGGATAAAAGACTATTCCAGAAGAAAAAAGTTTGCATTTTAGAACATAAACTGAACTTGAATAGGAATTTGCAATAATCCTCCTCCAATGTAGCAGTTGTTTTAACTAACCATTCTACAGCTTCTTGCATTTCAAATGTGCAGCACTTCTTCTTTATCGCGTATGGATAGGATACTGGAGAAAGCAATCCACTGACATGATTAACTATCTCTATTGCATAATCTTCCTTGTATATTCAGAAGCACAGTTTAGGTAAGTGATGTCGTCCGTTCAAGTGCTTTCTTCTTAGCGTCAGGTATAGCTGGGCTGAACGTCCATAAAGTGTATGCCAAGTTATGTTCCCTACATTCATCATGAGTTCTACATCAATGTAGCTCTAAAGTCTGCAGCAGGGTTAGCAACAGTCTGTGACATTCCACCAAGTTCACAAATAGATTGTCATTTCTACAATAATACAAAATATTTGTAAAACCAATATGTAACACTGTTTATATGCATGAATATAAAAATAAACCACACCATCAATATGTAAAACTTCACAACAATGATGAAAACAGTTTTACTCTCAACGGTCTTCAGTATTGATGAGCTGATTCTCATTGTCATACCCGTCAGGCAGGTATGCTTTCCTTAGTTGATCTGACTTAGGTATAGAACTGCCATTCTTGACATAGCGGGACAGGAAGGCTCGCACAGATGGATGGTCAGCCTTCTCAAGTGGAATATTAGCTTCCAGGCACATTTTCACAAAGTCCTGGATGACGCTGGTTTTCTCTGTCTGGGCAGTGCTGTTACACTGAAGGGAGGCAGTCAGAGTCCTTTGCTTCTTCCTGACGTTCTGTTCTTCAAACTCTGCCTTCCTCTTTGTATGTGTCTTAGATTTGAGGTGGTCATTGATAGCAGACTTGCGAACGTGATTCAGAACCACATTGCAGGAAGTACAGAAGAGCTTTCCTCCATCTTCATGCAGCTCGCTGCCGAACTCGGTTACGCGATCCTGAGGAGTCACGTACAAAGCAGTCTTGGAGCGGTTACGTGACGGAGCGGACTTCACTCCGAACCGTTCCATTGTGCCTTCAATTAACTTTGCCTGAAAGCTGGAAAAAAAACTACTGTTAAAATATGCTATTGATTTCAACTGAACAGTTCTGAATGCAGACTAGTCAATACTTATTAACAGCTGAAATATAATTATACTTAAGATAAATATATTCAACGACTATTGAAAGGTTCTTCATCTTGAAGTCCAAAGAACATTGGAGATTGATGTTGGTTATGCATCAGTTTCTGTAACTACAAAGCTCAGCAGAACTGTCAGAACTCTGTTTATCACTGGAAGTCAAATAGGCTTTTTCTTGAAGACTGTTTTTATCCTTTACTTCTTATGGTAAAGGGTACTTTCTTGGTATCTTCAATATATTTGACAGTTTCTTAAGTTGAGTGTTCTTCTGTTTACTTCCTGAAAACTCATATTAATTCTGTTAGCAAGAACTTAGTGGTTGCAATATCTGGCAAGAAGGCCATTACTTTCAGGAAAGCCAGTAAAAAAAGAAACAACCTAACAAAAACCCTAAACTTGATCTTTTTCAGTGCTCATTTGGGAACCCCCCTCACTTCTGCCCCAGTTCAAACCACAGCTGTTAGACTGAACTGTAACTCAAAATCAAAAGCAAACCATTAGCCACAGCAACTAGAGACTGCTGAAACAGCCTGACTTGAACAGAATATAGTAAGTTACTTTTCAGTACAAATTAAGAACCTATGTTTTCCAAGATGACAACTTCTCTGAGGAAGGTAACTGATAAATAAGAGAGCTGGACACTGTTTAAACACCACTCTAAACTACACTATGTTACCAAAGCAGGCAATTACTTGGCCAAGTGCACTAAAATCAAGCAGGACTTAGGTCAGTTGTTGTTGGTGAGAAATAGAATAGTTGGTGTAAGTCTCAGCAGAGATAATTTAAGTCATTTTCAAAGTGCAGCTGAAATCAAGAAACAGCTGCTTTCCGGTTTGAATCCTGAGCTGGTCATTACATTAACTATCCACTTAACTACCCTGGATTGGTCATTACATTAACTACCCACTTCCTTAACAAAAAAAGGGAAACAGGTATTTCTTAAAAAGATACACTCTGGTTAATATTTTGAGGCAATATAAGAGGTCATGTGACTTTAAGAGGCTAGAACCTCCAAACAAACTTTAAGTTGAGCCTGTCTGCCTCTAAGGGCTGAATCAATTCCTGTCCAGAATGCTTTTTGCTTGCCCTGGAAATAAAGGCCTTGAAAATTCAGTCTTCAAATTAGTCTTTTTCCTTAAACCACTGCTAAACTAAAAGACAGTAACAAAAAGGAGTCAAAGATATTGCTATTACCTACTTTCCTAGTCTATTTTTTGTACTATTTGACACTTTTCAGAACTGCAAGATTCGACTGATACTGCACAACACTACAAACTAAGACAACTGATCTTTTTTTAGCACCGTTGGAACTTGCACAATTTAGCCCCTTGACTCTCCTACGTGATTGCTCCCTGCAACCAAGCAGAAAACAGCCCTTAACATCACATACACTTGCTGCTTAGGCTTCTGAAGCATGCAAGCGAATCCCTCACTAACCTAGTTGGTGCACTTATGCTGTATCAGAACCTGTAAGGATCCTGTTAACAGCACAACCGGCTAAAGCAAGGATTTTTAGTGGGTGGTTTTTGCTTCAAGTTTTGGAGTGGATTCTTTAACGCCTCCTAATGCTTGGACTGCTCCCGTGCTCATAAGCGCAAGGCAGGCACCCGACCTGCCCTCTGCAGTCCACGGTAACATAGAAGCGGTGAGAGCCCGGAGGTGCGAATGACTGCCCTTTGACTAAACAGCGCTACCGGAGACGTGTGCGGGCCCAAAGGAGTTGTTTTAGGTGAGGAACATAGCTCCGGATTTACAACCGCTAACCGGGTTTGGCTGTTTCCCTGCCGGGGGAGCACCCGAGGACAGACAGAACCCGATGTATACCCCAGGAAACCTTGGGGTCCGGCCACGGGTGACGCGGTGCCGTTTAACCCGGGAGGGCCTCCGAGGGCCGACGGAGCCCGACCTCGGCCGGTCGCCCCACTCCCTCCCATGCCCCGGGGGTGGGGGCTGCGGACCCGGCCCGCACCCCAGGCCTCGTCCTCCCCTTTACGGCGGCGGCAGACAGGTCCGGCCCCACCTCACCCGCATGGCGGGTGGTTCCATGGCAGAACCGGGAGCCGTCTCCACAGGCGCCGGTGGCCGCCGCCCAGGCCCGGATCCCACAAGCGGCGGAGAGCGGCCCCGCCAGCCCCCGCCCTCCCTCCAGCCGGGCTCTGTTACCCGCACTGCCGCCGCTCCTCCGCTGGACCCCTCACCGCGGCCCGGACGTTCCCCTCCGTTGAGCCGACGGCTGCCGCGCAGGCAGCCCCGGGCCGCAGCCAACCGGACCGACCCGCCCTGGCGGCCGCGGTAGGCGGGACCTAGCAACCCGCCTGGAGACCGCCGCGGGACAGAAGCCCCTCAGCGATTGGTTTCCTTCAGCCGGGTAGCCAGAGATGGACGGCACGTTTGACCAATTAGAAATGAGAGGCGGGTGTAGGAGCCGTGATGGAAGTGTGCTCAGACCAATCAGCGTGCGCGGCGGTGACGGCGGCGTCTAGCAGACGGGGGCTTCGGCCAGTGGAGGCTGCGGAGAGAGGTGTGACAGGCGGAGCGAGCACCCAATGGCGACGCGGGGACAAAGTAACGAAGAGACTTTTCCTCCAATCAGAGGACGCTGCGGCGGAAGGGCGGAGCCAGGGGTCATGGGCGAGTCGTCTCGTTGATTGGCATTGTGACCCGACCAATAGGAGCGCGGTGGGTGGGCCCGGCCGGTTCGGGGGGGGCGGGGCGGGGGTAAGGGGGTGTTCGGTACGCGCAGGGCGGCCGGAGCAGCATGGCGGAAGACGAGAGCGATCAGGAGTCGGAGCGGCTCAGTGAGGAGCTGGAGGCGCTGGTGGCGCCGGGCCCCGCCGCCGGCCTGCCCGCCCTGCTCAACAGCCAGTATTACTGCCGCCGCTTCTGTCAGGTAAGCGCCGTCCCGCCCCCCCGCGGCCGGGGGTGGGGCGCGGAGGAGGACGGGGTCCCCCGTTCCCTTCGGGGTCCCGGGAGTAAGGGAGGAGGAGCACCCCGTGAGACCGGCGTTTTTGCTCCTCAGTCCTCTGCGCAGCCGGGATCGAGTCGCTCCCTACCTGGGTCAGTCCCTAGGCAGGGTTGAGAGAGATGGGGCCCGGCCCGGCTTGGCTTAGCTCTCTCCGCCTGTGTCTTAAGGCGGAGAAGGAGAGCGCAGGCGACGCCGGTCTGTCCGTGGGGTGTTGAGTGCTTCTGTCTCGGGAGAGGGTGGAGGCTGAGACGGCCGCGGAGCCGGGACTGGAAATGGGCTGGCGAGGAGGTTGCGGGGTGGAGAGAAAGCAGGGGAGGCTCCCGGTAGGGGAGTGGGAGCGGGCGAGCAAGAGCCGGGGGCTGCCGCGGGTGTTGGGGCCCTACCGCCGCCGGGCCGGCGGAGGGGCACACAAGGGGTCGTGGCAGTGCGGCGGCCAAAACAATTACGGATGGCATTGCCTTGGATCGGGAGGAGGAAAGATAAAGGCAGGGAGGGCCTCGGAGGTAGTTCCCGTGGAGGTGGCTAAATTAGATCATAGTGTGCGTTTTGCGTTTTCCCTTTCTTTGGGATGCACCGTTTGTTTATGCCGGCCCGGAATTACTGTGCTCTTTGCAGCCTCTTTATATATGCCTTGCAAAGTAACGAAGTGACAACAGGTTGCTTTTCCTACTTGCTTTCATCAGCAGGTGTTGGTGAAGCATTAGTTATGCTGGGTATGTTTTAGCCATGCTACTTGCTGTTTCCTGAAGCAAGGTCCAGAGGTTTCTTGTACGGAATTACTTCGTTTTATCAAGTTCTTGTCCGTTTGCCTCACCACTGTGGTTGTGGTTTTCAATTTAAATTTTTCTATAGGCTTATTTTGTTCTTCCTGTTTTAACGGTTAATGAAACATCTGTTGTGAGCCTTATTTACTGTAATGTACATGTGAAATCATCTCGGGGAGCATACTGCACAAGAAGTCTGTGGGCTGCTTTTTTGTTTTATCTATCCTTTTATATTTCCTCCTGTTCATTGGATTCTCTAAACTTAGTATGTGTGAAAAGGAATTTGAAGCCAGTAGAAGGTGAAGTGAATGTTTTTGCAAGTATGGCGTAAAGTACAAATACAAGAAATCACAACCACATTTGGCAGGTTGGAAAGACATTTGCTTTTGCTGAACACACAGAGTTTTATCCTGGATTCTTTTAGCAATGCTGACTGTGTCTTGAATTAATTGTGTTATGGAGGAAGTGCGGGCAGGATAGTAACTTCATATATTGATGCCAGTCCTGTTTCCCAGGCAGAGGTAGGAATTAGTAGGGAAAAGAAGGGGATAAGACCAGGGAAGGATTTTTCCTATAGAATACGTGCATCGTGGTAATTACTGATGAAGTATCTAAATCGTTTGACCTTCTGTAGTTTTTTTGTATAGAAGTATTTCCAAGCCCTATCCCCTACTTTGTTTTGCTTTGGTTTTCTAAAGTCTTTCCATGGGCAGCCAGTGTTGGGAGTGTATGAAAGGTTCTGTTCCTTTTCTCTTAAATATTCATTTTAACAAAGCGTAGTTTAAACAATCCTGATGAAAGTGACTTAATGTATTTACATATTGTCTCCAGGGCCTTTTGTGTTTGTTTGTTTAAATTTGACCTGGTATCATTGGCTGTCAGGTGTTCACACAAAGTATAATCTTCCATGTTTTGTTTAGGCTTGCTTTTTAGTGATGTTTTCTTCTGATTTAATAATATCAGTGCAAGATCTTAACTTGTGTAATGTACTGGTATGACAAGCTGATAGATGGGTGGTATTTGTGCTTTGACAACAAATGAAGTTGCGTGGAATGCTCTAAATTAGCTGTCATTTACCCTGAGATTGATAGTGGTGTAATCATACTGGTCTATATATACCTGTCCATACAGAAGACTCATAGGCCTTCAGCCTATTTAATAAGTTTTGGAGTATATTTCTATTTCTTCAGGAAAGTATCCTGAAGTTTAGGTCAGCTCTTTCTCATAACATCTGCTGTAAAAAAGCTTCTCACTGTCAAATACTCTGTGACTGTATTAGATTTAGCTGCTCTCCTCTCCCCCAGATATGTCTTTTTTTTTAGTGGAGTTTTAATCTTTGACTCTAGTTTTTGTAGGAGCCTGTTGCTTTGTACTTTTCAGGTCTTCTGGAGGTCATATTTGGCTGTTGTGCAGATCAAGCCTCTCCACCTCATTCTGTTCCACACTGATTACACAGTTTTGCTTGTTTTCATGGTTATTTGGCCCTTCTAAAGGTCCTAGTTTGCTTCCTATGTTCCTGATTTTGCATTGAAAACTGAACAGCAGTTGTAGGAATGGTTGCTTTGTGATACCACCATGAGTTTGAGCTCCCTGAAAGAAGCATTTTTATTTTGAGAATAACAACCTACTAAAATATATGGTTGTGTTTCAGTCGTAGTGAAGAAGCTTGGTGTGGGCTGAGAAGAATATTGTTTAGATTGCTTACAGTTATGCACTATGTGAAGTGTATGCACATACACATCTCTCAGTAAGAGCTGTAGGAAACATGAAGCAAGATGTGAGGCCATTTGGGTCTGCAGAGCATTTTCTGTAGACAGAAGCCGAGACCTCTTCACTGATCTTTAAGGAAGTGGCTTATACCTTGAAATGCATTGGTGTGCACATCCTTCATCCTTGAAGTATGTTCGAAAGGTAAACTGTTGCTCTAAGTAGCCTGATTCAGTACTCCTGAGGTCTGGAGTATTCCAACTGAACTTCACTTTCAGAGAGTAAATTAAACAGAAATTGCAAAAGATGCCTGGATTATCTGAGCGTTTTCCTTAAATGTAAGTATAATCACAACATAATGATAAGAGGTGAAGTCAGAATGTGCAATTTCTGAACACGTGTAGTTTCTGTTTTGTGTTGAAGGTGTGCATGGTCATGCAGTGTCATTACAGCCTAAATCTTCCATGGCAAAGTGGAATGAAATGTTTTCTTAGATTGTTGTTTGAGATTGATGACATGGGGAAAATAAGAGTTCTGTGGTTGGGAATGAAAAGAGGCAATTGGAAGAGAAGGGCTCAGCTTATGCATCTTACCAGCTGTTTCTGTGTTAAGTTCTAAAAATTGCTGATGTGGCATTTTTTCTTAGTCGTGATGTTTGCCACAAATTGAGACCACTTAGGTGCTGGGGAAAGCAAATATACTGTTCCCAACTTTGGCAAGCAAAGATATAAGGCATCTGTAACTGCTTTCTAGGTTTAAAGAAATTGGAAAGGTGGTACCTAGTGGAAACCCTCTCGGTCTAAACATTTGGAAAAGCTTCATGAGTTTTCTGCTTCTAATGCTAAATGCAGAGTTTTACTTGGTTTCACAGTTTTTCTCAGGAACCAGAGCCGTTGAGATGTTCCTGTGTGAGTGAAATATAAATGACGAAGGGCAGAGCAAGTAGCCTAGTTACCATTTGATATGAAGGTGGAGGGAGTACTTCTATAATTAGAAGGATGAGTTTCCAAATTTACCTGTTTTGAAAACAGACCTTCAGAGTGAGCTGGGAAATGCATTTAGTTTACATTCTTGCATTTGAAGTGGCTGTAGTTTCATCAACTAGCTTGAAATGGTATTTTCAGAGTCTTGTCTCCTAATGTGAAGTTACCAAAATATTACAGGTTGCTTCCAGCATTTCTGTAGTTGTCCACATGGCTGCATAACTGTACTGGGTGTTACTTTATGTTGTTTGATACTGACTGCAATACACACCAGGTGGGTCTAATCTATAGTGACAAGCTAATATTGAGGGGCAGACACTACTTGGTCTGATCTCACTGTGGCATCAGTTTATGGTCATCAAGTATGACCTGACTTCTTGCAGTAAAGATTGCTTACTTTGCTTACATTAACTGGTACTATCTTGTGTCACCACTAGAAAATTAATTCTTGCATTTATAAACATGAAAACCAATAAGTAAAATTTAGTAACGTGCTAGAAAAGATAACATTTCCGCATTTATTTTAGTACACCGAAAAATATACAGGGGTGTATGACTCAACTTCTTGTCTGTCTGTCTGTCTTTGTGCGGATGATGGCAAGCGAATGTATGCGCCTTTGAAGTTTGTTTTTCAGATATTTGGGTTTAATACATTTTCACCTTTTTAGTGCTGTGCTTAAATTGAAAGGACTTGCTTTTGACTCTGAATATTAAGTCAATAGTCATTGAGCTGCTTAAAAACCAAGCAAACTAACAAAAGCCAAACACAAACAAAACAAAAACCAACCCCCCCAAACCTTCAGGTTATGCCAGGGTTTTATCATACTACATTTTGGATCTTGGCATCCATGTTTGATCTCTGTACACTATTTTGTTTTAAAGTTTGGCTACAAAGACCTTGCACACATGAGTACTAGTTGTGGCAAGGGTTCTATTCAATTTCTTTGAAGCCAATTTCTCTGAGAGGGTACAATCTGTAATGTGTGACATTGCTAGTTGTGTGGAAGCTTGCAGAGGGAAGGGCAAACCATGCATTGCAGTAGCTAAATTTACCTGTGTAGCAAAGAGTACCATGACTACTTGAAACAGTTAAGATAATTTTTAGCCTGTTGCTGTATTCTCTATTTACTGGGTCTTTTTTTCTCAGCTTGGGGGGTGAAAAGAAGCATATTCAACTTGCTAATTAGCAGTTTAGTATTGTGCTTTTTGAAAGTCAAGTGGAGTTCAGGTTTAAAAGGAAATCCTTATAAAATAGCAACTGCAAGCACCAGGTTGTGTTTACTCGCAAGATGAATGCCCGGTGTAGCATTCAGTTCTGTTGAGGATTACCTGTCTTTGAAGATGAGTGTCCTGCATTAGGTGATGACACTTTCCCTTGACCCTTGATGAGAAACCTGTTAAGCCGCTATGGTGCAAGGCTAGGTAGTGGTATAAGCTTTGCACTTGGCTGCTTTTAGTCAGCTTCTCGGCAGATTTCACAATAATAGTTGATTTTCAACCTCTTATTTGCAGGTGGGTAGGCTGAAGGAGGCAGTCGTCAGTGCTTTTGTCACGAACATTATAAAGTCCTTTCTCATTTGCTTATCTCTTCATAGTGGCTTCTAAGCTCCTGTGCCTGGGATCATTTTAGCTTTACCCTGAGAAATGATCTCCCTGTTTTAAAAGTGGAATTAGGGAGTAAGCATTTTAAAAAAGGAAACATTGCCAAAATGTTCACATGTATTGTACTCTTTTCTTTATCTTTGTAATGTGCTTCTCCTTCTACTTTGGAAATTTTCTGTTTCATGCTCCAATATCTTGGTGTTGCTACTTCTCCAGTTTTCAGTGCCTTGTCTCAAGGTTTAGCATTTGTATGAAAATAAGCTTTAGAGTTCTGCTTAGAAGAATATAACAAGATTGTAAGTTACAAAAAAAGTTTCAGGCTTTTATACCTAAAAAGAGGCATGTCCACTGATTGCTGTCTGTGCTCCTGCAGCATAGCCTGGCTGGTAGCCTTGCTGCAAGGGCTTTTTCAAGTCCAAGAAGGCACAGTTACTGCATTAGATAATGAAACAATCAAAAAGCTAAGTCCTTTAGGGTAGCAGTTGTGCAGATGAGGAAAATAAGTAATTATACTTTTTACTCAAATGCGTCTTAAGTTGTGCTTTACTAATATAACTGATGATCTGGATATACAAGTTCATTTGCATGTTCACAGGCTTGTCAGTTTTCTTCAATATACAATCAGAACAGTTCTTCAGTTGACTTTGACTCTGTGGGAGCGGTACAATGTGAGAAGATGAGGAGGACAATTACTTATTTTCAATACAAATATTTATCTTTCAGTCATAAGATCCTACACAGGCTCATTTACTGCAGTGCTGCAAGTAAATAAAACTGCTTTTCTAGGGTTAGTATAGTTTTCACTATTGTGCAAGTGATGGACTGTAACTCTCTGTGGTAGCTTAATTTAATGGGTATGTGGAGCCCAGTGTTAGATACTTTTGCCTCAAGCAGGCTGAAGAGATGGATAAGGTTTCAGTGGTTAGGGGTGGGGGGAAGCCTTTAGCTTTAAGGTTAGAGATTTGGCAGGAACTTGTCTCATAGGATGTGTCATGCTGTTACTGGGTGATTTTTTTTTCTTTTGCTAGAAGTGTGATTATATGATTATGTTTGGTTACTCCTTGTGTCATGTTCACATATGAATTACAGTGAAGACATCCGGTGAGTTTTTTGTTGGTGCGTTTGTCTTTTAGTTACGCCATAGAAAACCATTTTAAACTTCTGTCTGTGAAGTAATACTTTGTTATCTTCAAGTCTTAAGGCTTTTTCTACTCTGTTTGGGCAATGGGACTCTTTTTGTAGGAGCATAGTTAGCTTGTTTAAGGAAACAGAACAAAATGCCTGTCATCCACTAAATAGGTTAAAAAGACAGTAATAAAAGGTGTGATTATCCCTCTAAAATTTCCAGCTACAGTGAATTTAGTGTTGCGGAAGTTCTCTTCTAGATCTGAACTTTCGTATTCAGGCTGTTCTGGTACTTCAGCTGAACAGGCATGTATACATGAATAGCCATGGTAGGTGTTGCTTTTAAGGTTTTTAATTTTCAGGGAATCCTTTTACGCATGCCCTTTTCTTGCTTGCCATTTTTAATCCTTTTTGGTTCGTTCTATTTGATTCCTCAATATTTGCTTATTATAACAAATTACAACCCCTGTATTTGCCAAGTAGTTTCCTTTTTCTGAAAGCTATAAACAAAGTACAGAACTGCTGTGACTTCTTAGTGACTCCTGTGGTGACTTCTTTTGCTGTTAAATCTCAAAAAGCAATGGGAGTAACTTCATTTGAAGTCCTCGTCATATGAAACTTAGAAGTTGCTGGGGTTTGTTTCTTTCTGTTGTAGAGTGGAATAGGAAAAGCTGTAGCAACTTCAGACCTACTACTGCATAAAACATTGGTTTCTTGTGTCCTGCTTATTTGCAAATCTGATTATTAGCAGTGCTGTTTCTCTTAAGCTTTTGGAGTATAGTCAAATGACTCTGTGTGTATATTGGGTCACTTAAAATATATGTGTATATTTAATCAGTCAAAGCTTAATATTAAAGATTTATTTATTTTTTTTTTACATTAATTCACGTCTTTAATTACTCTCTTGTTATTTTCAGGGTGAGATGCTTTAACTGAGTTCTTAGAAACTTCATGTAGAGGACTGATAAGCCAGATCTTGATCTTTAACAGGCTATTAATAGGATGTATCTGAATCACGGATTTTCCTATGAATTACTCAAACGTACTAAAGAAGAGGAAGTACTATATTGGTATGGGAGAAAGATGGAGTTGAATTGCGGGCAGAGGGCTCAGAAAGATGCTTCAAACTCCCTTGCTGAATCTATACTGAATGAGAAAGAGAAGGCAAACAGCCCCCAAGTTTCTTCATGCATGGTAGTAATTTAAAAAGTAAAGACAGATGTGAGGATGATGCACGGAGAGACTTTAAGTATGTAAAAGGTTGCATCCTAGTGGAATTCTCGAAGGGAACTGTTGCAGAACGTCACGTAAGAATGTCACCTCTCTTCTGGTTTTCTACCCTGTGTCTTGGACAAGGAACAGGCCCCTTAGTTTTGACAGCGTTACGTGTTTCTTGTTTGGCTGGCTTCATTAGACTGAAATTGGTGTGCTTGTTAAAAAAAACACTGATAAATATGATGTTTAAATAAAGCACAAAGGACTCAAGCAGCATTAACTATTTAGTTTTCTGAAATACTCTGATAATACAACTTGGGGGTGAATATACACATGTCCCTTCAACTTTTGTTTTCCTTGAAAAATGTCAGAAGCGGTCAAAGGGGTTTTGGGTTTATTTGTTTTGGGGTTTCTTTTTGATATAAACCTTTACCTGTGTTCTGTTATACAGCCCTGTTTCAAAGCATGACATGTTGGGTATAAAAAGAAAAAGGTTTTAGTTTCTATCGCAGGAAAAGCCATTCTGTAAGGTCACTTAAAAACAGTGTAGTATACACAAAATCATAAAACAAAGATTATTTCCCAAACCTCCCCTTCGATACAGCACATATGTAGAGTCTGGTTTGGGGTTTTTCAGTTTAGCTTTTTCTCAGCCCCCCATCTTTTACTGGTGACTGTGGCAAGTCTGCTGAGAATTGACCCGATTTTCAACTTTGGGTCTTTTTGGTGTCTTTATGTTCTCCCTGAGACTGTTGAATGCATGACCTCAGGTATCTATACTCAGAAGTATGCTATTCATATTCTTCCTGACCAGT
>JASSUY010032633.1:21976-53284 GCA_032466535.1 Forpus xanthops | reverse complement strand
TACAGTAAAGAATTTCTTCCTCAGATCCAATCTAAACTTCCCCTGTTTAAGTTTGAACCCATTACCCCTTGTCCTCAATCCTGACATGACAGAGGGGAGGAAATAGATTGTTGTGTGGGTTTTGGTTGGGTGATTTTTTTGTGTTTTGTTTTGTTTTTTTTAAGACAGATTTTTTACTTTAAAAAGTACAGAATCTGAGTACTAAAGAAGGGCTTATGCAAACTTATTTAAAACTTCCAGTGTAAACTAACACTATGGTTATTGAAATATCTTTTTTCGTTCTCAAAACAACACTTACTACTTCACTATTTCACTTGGGCATTGATACATTTTTTTCAAATTTCTAATTTTTTTTTTTGTTCAAATAGCGGAGATACTTTAATTGTCAGCAGTGTTCTACTGACTGTTTTTAGCAGTAATTTAAAAAATAAAATAAAACAGCATTGCCTTTACACATGCTATAGAATTATATGTGTATATTGTTTGTATATATTGTCAAAATGTTCTAGTTTTCATTCAGATTCAGTAACAAGCACTGGATTTTTTTCACAGGAGAAAAGTATCAGCAGATTTGTTGGCATTCCAGACGCCTTACATTGTTTCTCAAAAACAGAAAACAAATTAAGCTTCAGTAGTAGTTTGAACACCTAGAGAGGAAAATAACCAAAGGAGATTAAAGGAAGGGGTACTTGCTGTTGAAACAAAATCATATATACAGGAAGCATAAACCTTGAAGAAGGAGCCTAGAAATTGATGGCAGGGAAGTGTAGTTTCAGAGACAGCTAGGATTGAGAGTAAATTCTGGGATGATGAAAGAAAGCTGAGGTGGAGGAAGGGAATTGATTCATGAATGGGTGAACAAAAAAATAAGCAGAACAAAGGAGGGTGGGATAGAGGCACAAAGGGTGAGTCAAGGGAAAAAAGGAACTCTGAAGGGATGTAAAAGGGGTGGAGAGTGCATTTAGGACTGGCATATGCTGGAATGGCATATGAGGGTTCTGAATCCTACTCTTCTTCTGTAGCAGGGAGAAATTCTGAAATGCAGCGTCAAACCTTTGTATTGTGTCTGATCTGTACTAGTACACATAGTGCAGGTATATCCAGCCTCAAACAGGCTAGAAACAAGAAAGAAACCTTAGGTGTGCAAGAGAGCAAAGAGTTTCTGAAAGTGCTCAATTTACTGTTTCAGTTATGGTTCTGGTGTTACATGTGTGCCCTGTACAGTAGACTTTGGTTTTGGTTTTTCTTTTTAAAAAGATTAATACTCAGTCTTACACAATTACAGGTTTTATAGCAAGGAAATAAAAACAAACACTGTAATAAAGATTCTTTGTATTGTAAAATGAAAATGCTGATTTCCACCCTTATCCCTCAAGAACTCTTATCATCAGCAAATGGTAATTCAGATTATTGGTACTGTAAAGTGTTACCTACCACAAAATCTTTAAACCTGTGCCTTGTATTTTTCAATTCTAAATTAATGTTTTAATTTGGTACAGAAATAGTTTCATTTCTATCATCCCAAGTTCCAACTTATCATTTCCTCTGCAGTAAGTGTTGCATATCAGACTCCCTCTGCCACATTCCTCCAGCTCAGTTCCAGTCCTGTGTTCCCTAGGTCAGTTGAGCAGCAACTCAGCTGGGAGTCTGCATTACTACAAAGTCTGGTATTCCCTTTTTCTTTTCATAGATGCTCATTTTGCCCTGGTCTGTGTTACAAAGGAGCTCTAGACTGTCTCTGGTGTAACAGACTTAATAGTTTCAGTAAGATTAGTTTTGTAATGTTCCAGTTGGTTTCGTTAAGGTACCTCACCTCTAGTCATTGTTTTCTGTCCTGTGTTTCCTTTCCAGTGTGTTTTATAATTTGTTGTATCTAATCAAGAAAATTAGGTTTTGATAGTATCTGTAGTATCAGTAGCAATACTAGAGTAGTCATTATATTAATTTTGGATATAATGGGGCTTTTTGTGCAGTGCGTTATGAGACAGTTTTTGCAAGCTAACTGTTCTCAGTTACTTTTCACCCCATGCTGTTAATATTTTGGTTTGCTTTTTACTCTAAATAGCCTTTTACCTTTTCTAAGACATAATGTGGATTTGATTAGTAAGAATGGATGATGATGTAGTAAAATATTACCATTGTATGATGAGTCAGTTTTGCCTTAGTGTAGACTAATTTTTGCCTAAATCATGTTATGGTTCATTAAACTTGGACAGGAGCCGATTGTTAGCTCAGAAACTGCTCATGCTAATTATAAGACTAACTTGGTTGATAATTAGAATTCTGCAGGAGAGGAAAAATCACGTTGCTTGTGCTTCCAGAAATAACTTAATTTTGATGAACAGGAGCATCATCTGGCTGAAGTTTTTTTAATTACTGATAAAGTACAGTATCTGTCCGCTACCTGAAACACAGTAAGTAGCTTTCAGTAAATGTCATTGGCATATGTTTATATCCCATATGCTAATGAGTTAGATAACACAGAAAGCATTTTTGAGGCAACTGTAATTGGTAACTGAGTAATTCATGTTCCAGATGCAGAGTGTAAACAATTCAGAAATGTAGTGTCACATGCGTGGGGACATTAAGTGTTGTCCATGATGTGTGTTGTACAGGAGCAGCAGTAGTAGACTTCAAGGCTTTAGGTGTTATACTTAAATCTGGCTTTCTTGCTTTGCAGCAGTTTTTATGTTTATCCTTTCTCTACTTACATAATTTACCCATGCCCAAATGTATGCTATATACAATTCATCTGGGTATGAATTTGGCCAAAGGAAAGTAAAACAAGCTTTTCTATGTTTTGATGGCTTCCTAATGAAAGAGAATAAACATCTGTGAAGACTAAAGACCATAGAAAGTGATAAAGTGTTAGCTAGCTTCCCAGTTAAAATAAGGCACTCTCTACCCCACGAGCCAGGAGGCAGCATTCTAGGTTACACTGGAACATTCTGAGTGAAAGGCTGAAGATGTAACTGTTACAGAAAGAGAAGGTTAGGAGTTAACTTTTTATCTAATCCTCAGAGGAAGTTTAGCCTCCTAGGTTTTGTGATAGAAGTATACACATGATCCAAAAAAGGGGTAGTAACTTCCACATTTGACACAACTGGAGGTTTTGGTGGTTAGTGGTCTTGAGGAAGAAATTTGGTACTTGCTGGTCTTGAAGCAGCTTGGACTCTTATCAGGTTAAGATTAATAGTTTGTGCTGTTGCAGAAACAATAGGCCTGCATCTTCATATATTCACAGCCATATAATGAGCTTCGGAAAGGAAAAAACCCAACCAAAAAAAAACCAAACCACACTTATGTGCTTGCTTCCTTTATCAGCTCAGTGGCATAAAGACAAAGAGGAGGAATAAGTAAAATGATCTGAGTTTTTGATAGCAAGAGGACCTTGCTGCTTACTAAAGTGACTGCTTAGTCTTTAAAAGAAAATAGTACTTTTCTGCTCTTCACAGTATCATTCTGGGGTTGGAACACAGTAAAGTACTTCTTTCAGGATAGGATATATAGGGCCCAGGGAAGTTGTGAATGCATCATTGCTGGTGGTGTTCAAGGCCAGGTTGGACAGAGCCTTGGGTGACATGGTTTAGTGGGAGGTGTCCCTGCCCCAGCAGGGGGATTAGAACTAGATGATCTTAAGGTCCTTTCCACCCTTAACTATTCTATGACTCTATGATACATAATAGGCTCAAAATAATGATTTCCCAGATAGCTTTATACATCTGAATATTGATGCACTGCAGAGAAGCTTACCAGCATCCAGGCTGGAGTACAGGGTGCTTTATCTTTATTACATGAGTTCAGGTTTCTCATAGCTGCTATATTGGCTATTCTTGATGAAAAAAAAAAAATGCAGATGCTTAGATAATTTTTATCATTGCTTGCCTGTCTGAATGTTTTCTTATGTCTTTCTAGGAAGGAACAAAGCATGAAGTTCCCTGAAGACCTTTCAGTTAACCTTCCTAATCTTCTTAAATTTATTTTATATCACTCAAGTTTTTCTTCACCAGAGCCCTGTACCAAAGAATGCCTACATAAAGAGACAGTTCTACAGCAAGGACATATCTCCCACTTACAGAGAGAAATTGAGAAGTTAAGATCAGAAATCACTGCTCTTCATCAGGCACATGCCCAGCTTGAAGCACAGCTTTCTGAAGCCAGGAGAGAGGAACATAGACTACAGCAGCAAAAACACACACTGGAAAAACAGCACAAGACTCTGCAGCTCCACAGCAAGCAGTTACAGGCCACATACAACCAGAAGAATCAGGAATTACTAGCAATGGCTGAAAAGCTTCAAGAATTAGCTGATGCATCAGAAAACCTCCTGAAAGAGAATACCTTACTGAGAGTCCTGGTGGCATCAAGGGAAGGAAAGCTACAGAGCCAAGATGAAATTAAAGAACCCCTTAAGTCAGAGCAGATACTTTCTGAAGATAATTCTGAAGTTTCAATAGCTACTGACACACTAGAGGAAAAAAGGATTTATAATATTGATACCACAGAAACAGAACACAGTAGTGGAAACAGGACAGAATGATTGCTTACACAAAATCAAATGATGCAGTATTGGGTAGGTATTTATGCAAATTTTATTGAAATTCATTGTAAATAAAGACTTCTTCCCCCACATGATCTAGAAAAAGAAAAATCAAATGGAATATTTTTGTATACTTGAACAACTTCTAGATACCCACATCTAAAGAGAAGAGGAGAATGCAAAACACTTTCTGCACTTTACTATTGCACTAACTTGCAAATTTTCCACTTAAATTGAAGATTGTGATTTTTAGGGCAGCAGTGTGAAGCACTTCTGACCCAGAAGCAGTTATTTTTCACTGGCTTTCTTTTACAATTGCTAGAAATTAGTCCTTTGATTTCTACTTTTCCTTGATATCTGAAGTTTGCCCTTTACACTGCATTTCCTTTGCGGAATTAAAATAGAGATACTTCATCCATGTAATCAGTGAACTTGAATGGACAAAAGTAATCTTGCTACAACTATTCTGTTCTAGAACTTCATCACTTTGTATCACTTTTGTATACCAGTCAATTGACTGTCTTGAAACCTGCAACAGCCATGTGTAAAAACACTAAGGAATCTTACTGAATTAATCCTTTCTTCTTGATTTGTAAGAGGTCTAGAATATGACAGTTTAAGCATATGAGTCTGGCTATACATGCAAGCCTCATGAGACTAGTATCTTCCAGATGATCATGTGGCTGTACGACATATACTCCAGAGGCAATAGCAAGAGCTTTCTGCTACTCGATAGCATTAACTTTGCTTCAGATTATACCCTTCACTTAATTTTTACTGCTACATTTGCCTTTTTAAGTCAACTACTGCAGAAGATAGGGACAAGACTTTTTAACTAGGCTGCTACTGTCTTGCATACAGTTAAGAGTTCTCAAGCAAGCCTGCAGGCTTATGTTACTTACTCCATATGTACAGGTACAAGAAGCCAGTCTAACGATGTCTGTAAAGCTGAACTTGAACTTCATTATTTGTAACTTATCTCAGGGAACAGATTTACAGGATTTTTCTTTCCTAGGCAGTTAAGTGTTTAAAAGTTTCAGTAGGCAAAGGAAGCTGTGTATGAAGTCACAGAAAACAGGTCAGTGGCCTCAAAGCAAGTGTGCTTACCCTAAAAGTTTTAGAATACATAAGCTGCCAATGGTGGCTCAGTGTAGTTCTTTCTCCTCCCCTTTCCTCTCTCTTCCTGCTAAAGCTTTGAGGTCCAGGACAGTCTCTAAGACATCTTGTTAGAGTTCCTATAGCTTAACTATAGCACAAAGCAGGATCTGGAAGGGGTGTTCTTATTTGTAAAGACTTTGCCATTGCTAACTAAGAACTTTTACAAACTGAACAACAACCCTCCCTTGCCCCTACCAACATTTGTTCTTATAGGAAAGCCTGAAATTTAACTCTCTTGATTTAACTGTACTACAAGATATCTACAAGATATGTTAACTGGATTATATAGTTAACTGTTTGTAGACTAAAATGCTTTTTTACAACAGGCCGTTAATATATACTGTAACTGCTAAATACACAAACTGGAGTCCTAGGAAAATTTCATACTAGTTGCACTCAAGTAACCACTTCTGCAGTTTCACCATGCAGACCTACAGAAGAGAAAAGCCTGCTCTACTGCCATTTCAAACTCCTGGAAACCTTCTGGACCGCCCCCAAGGGTTCAGTATCCATCACTAGTTCCTAGGCTGGTATCCATCAAAATGGCAGTTTCCTTGCAGTAGCTACATAGTTAGAAGACTCAGTTCTAGCAGCCAAAAGCTTAACCTGCCTAGCTGCAACTAAATAAAGTCACTTTCTCGTGTTTCCCCCCCTTGACATGTTACTGAAGGATTAGACCTATTTTCAAAGAAGGTACTTTACATCAGTTCAGTAAACTGTTAAGAGGAGCTCTGACTTTATGGCTGTGCACTCAATAGCAGAAGCAAGCTTTAACTGCAGATTCGGTTTTGAAGGTCTGGAATCCCAGCTATGGTTGTGGTTCAGCAGTCGTGTTATGTACAGTTGCATCATGTATTTCCATATGCTGTGGAACACAAAGCAAAAAGCTTCTGGCAGCTTACTTGCAGTTCACAGTTGTGAAGTAGTTCACATTACAGTAGTAGCTCCATCAAAATAGGCTCAGCTAAACATTCAAGTAACAAAAAACATTAGTAATCTCTTCACACCAATATATCCCTGTGTCCATTTGTCCATTGCCAGCAATGGACATGCCAGGTGGGTTAGTTCCATCACAGAGGAATTGGGATACACAGTTGATGCAAAGTGCAACTTCTCAGTGCATGCAGTTGCTAACAAAGCTTATGTAATCCTCATCAGGGTATTTCATGATGAGTAGCGTGCATGTGACCAGGTTCTTCACAGGAGAGATTCTTCTGCCAGTTACAGACATCATAAACATAATCGATATACATGTGTTGCTCCAAGTTAGCTATGTACTTCTGTGCCATTTGGAGTTAGCTTAGCTTTCCTCTCTACACAGGGTCCTTTAGCAGAGTACTGCACCAGAAGGAAGGGCTCTTTGGTTTCTCCTTCTCCCACAATGCTTTCCTCATCTTCAGACTGGCTGATCCTCTGCAGACGCAGGTAACACCAGCAGCCCAGTATCAAGGCACCAAGAGCAGCAATAGCAATCAAAATAACAATAACGGTCACCACTCCAGTGGTGGGGCTATGATCCATAATAGACATGGCCAATATTTCAAACTGCACAACTTCTTCAAGGAGATTTCCTTCTGTCCCCACTACCAGGCCTGCTGCATCTTCAAGCTCCTGCAGTGGAAAAAAAAGGTACTTCATGAAGCTGTGCGTTTTTACCGTATTCAGTAACATTATATTCATGGTTCATATCCTTCACAATGGCACAACTGTCTTGGTGCTTTGAGCTTATCACTCCTACAGGTCTTACTCATTTAAAGCTATTTTTAAAAAGTTCCTTTGAAGATGCAGGTTTCTACATCAAACTAAAAACAAATAAAACCTAAACTTATTTCAACCCTTGATGTGCTTGTCAAGCCTGTTAAGAGGTAACAACTTTTACTGGGAGACCGAAGATGACACAAGCACACAAAATAGACTGCATGGAAGTTACACAGTTTAGTATAGTGACATTAAAGACTATTTAATACAAATGCTCCATCATGGGTGAGCTATCAAATCCATGAGAATGTCACAATTGAGCTACCTGTACATTTCCTAAATGAATCCTACAGAAACAGCACATTTGAGAGTCTGGGCCTTTTTAAAATTTAGTTTACAAACATCCATATACTAACAGTTCCAGGTTTGGTAAGCTAACTGCAAAGGTAGCTGCAGTGCTACTGTTAAGTCTGCCTGTAACACTGGTATGTTCAGAAGGGTTGACTGTGTGGTTATTAACTGGTTGTTCATTGAGCTGATAAAAACAGATGTTGCTTTACATGCATTTTTGTTAAAAAGCAGGCAGAGCTAGATTTATTGAGGACTACCAAAACACAAAAGGAAGATCATTATTTTAAGCTTCTGTTGCTCTAACTTGGAGCAACTTGTGGGCTTTCAGACCACAAAAGCAAGGGAGTCTCAGGACTGCAGCAGAAACTGGAAGAGAGGCAGCAGACAGGAAAGCAAGAGGAGGATCTTTTTGGCAGAAAATAAAATGCATAGGGAATGTCTTCTGCCACTTCCAAATTCACAATACTACTTAAGGAAACACATAAACCTTGCCTTAAATCTCAGAGCTGCTGTTCAAAAAGTCAGTAGCTTCACAGTCTTCCACTTCAACTGGGACAGAAGAAAAAAGTCACTCATTACCTTCTCTTTCCTACTACTGTCCCTCTTATCTCATGGAAGACTTCAGATCAGAGCCAGTCCTAACCAGGAACATACCTTACCTCTGTACTCCTGCAGGAATCATGGTAGGGCTGTACAGTACAGTTTCAGGTACTGCAAATGTAGTCCCTAATAGTTCTAAGGTCACCTACAAGTGCAGAACAGTGTCTGCATTTCACTTGATGCATAGTTACTGACTGTCAATACATGTCTTCTGTCTGCTGAAAATGTCTGTCTGTCAAGGGCCACATACCTTTCCAGGAAAGGCTCTTCCTCACCACTGTTGTTCTAGTCTCTCAGCTGCGACAGCAGCATCTTCATACAAAGCCCACAGAAGAAGTCAATCTTAACCAACTAGTTAGAACTATTAGGTTATTGCAAGTGTTACCCATTGCACTAAAAATCTCACCAGCATTTTAACATGAAAGACTCCAAGGCAACTACAGTGCAGTATCTTTACCAACAAAACTCAAGCTAGAGACTAAGTTTTATTCCCTTACGTCTTGTGGAGTGACATAGACGTTTCAGCAAGGAGACATCCACTAAGGAGAAGTTGAGCATGAGTATCATTAGGATATAGTGGCACATGCACACACTGACTCCATTTCTAGTCATGTCAGCTACAGCAACCAATAACCTGTAGCATACCTGATACAGGCAACCAAGTCCTACAGACACAATTTCATCCATGTAAGATAAACAAAGCTAACCATCCCACACACCCTCACAGCTATGTGCCTACTGTAGTCACAAGAGGTATATGATTTGCCATCATCTTCTTGGAACTGCAGTGCTTATTCAACACACGGTAATCAGCTGAGGGTGATTAATAATGGCTTTCATGCAATTCATTTTCCTCAGGACATGTCTGAACAGCAGCACTGTTTGATCTAGCATAAACAGCATCAGCATAAAAGATGGTTTACCTTGCTTCTGCTACAGGCACTCCACATCCACATTAAGCCCTCTTCTGCAGCTTGCGTAATTGCCAGCTGCAGTGACAAGTTACTAGCACTATCTCTCTACAGCAGTTCCTTGCAGGACTTAACCTTACATTAAAACTAAGCAGTTACTGTCCCCTAGAAAATAGCTTTTAATAATGGAAACTAGCATTGTGGAAGTTACCCCACTGTGAGACTTCAAGCGAGTAGACAGCATCAGCTATATAAAATATGAGACTTTGCATACCACTGTCTTCTATTTCAGCAAGATCTTTTGGCAAGCAGGGTTTAGACCTCAGCATAATAGCTAGGTCAGCACAGGCTTTTGCGAGCAGTCTTAAGAAACAAGTCTGAAAACAAGAACTAGATGCTAGGTGTGGGTAACCCAGGACCTACATTTATCTGGACTGCAGGAAAACATATTTCTCCCTCCCCTTTCTAATAGCCACAGAATACAGTGGTCTCAGTTTTACCTGGAAAATACAAGCAGGTCTGTAAGTTACTATTAGAGGGAGAAATGGGGCTTTTTTTAAGTGTGCAAATCTGTCTTGAGACAAGACTTTCTCTTCTGATGTTATACGCTGGGCTCTTGCCACTCCCATTTCTTTTCAGATTCTAAGGAGCACAGCTAGACCAGTAAGTCCACTGGTTGGCAAAGTGCTTTTTCTGAACAGAGAATGCACATGAGCAGTTCAGAGGAGTTACGAGAGGCAGGCACTTACTGCTGTCCTTGTGTAAAGAGCTGTGTAGTACTTAATTTTCATTTACTCTTCTTGGACCCTTGTGCTTAACACCGTAATTACTGCTTATTAAGTCTGCTACCACTTGCTTGAAGTTGTAAGGCAATTTAACCCCTCCCTTCCACCTTTCTGAAATCCTGATGTTAAACTGTATGAAGACCAGACCCAAGTCTCCATCAGCCTTATTTCTTAGCAGGCACAGGGAAGAACCTTGCAGAACTCTTGTGGTTTAAGCTCAGCCATAAATCAGCCACAGTCATTAGCTCCCCCCCCCTTCCTCCCCCCACTCAAAGAGGGATGGGGAGGAGAATCGAAAGAATGTAACTCCCACAGGTTGAGATAAGAACATTTTAGTAACCAAGGTATAACACAAACCACTGCTGCCACCACCAATAATAACGATGACAAGGGAAACAAGGGAAGAGAATAAAACCACTCACCACCAATGACTGATACACAGCCTGATGTAGGAGTGAACTAACCCTTCCGGGTTCCTGCCCCCAGTTTTTACATTCTGGGCATGACGTGCTGTGGTATGGAATACCTCTTTGGCTAGTTTGGATCAGGTGTCTTGTCTTTGCTTCCTCCCAACCTCCCCTCCTCCCTGGCAGACCATGAGACTCAGAAAGTCCTTGGTCAGACTAAACATTTGAGCAGTAACTATAAGCATGGGTGTTATCAGCGCTGTTCCCAGGCAGAAAGTCAAAAATACAGCACTGCATCAGCTACTAAGAAGGAGAAAAAAGATTGCTACTGCTGAACCCAGGACAAGTGCAACATACACTCCATGAAGGGGTGACTAGTCATCAGCAACTCACACACAGCTGATGCTTCTAGAGTATAGGAAGTTCCATAGCAGATGCCAGTCAGGAGCTTAAGTAGAGAGTTTCAAGGTGCAGAACTGTCCAGGAAGAACATCCTTATTGCTCTAGGTATGATAGCTTTGTTTCTTGATCCTCTGCTCTAGCAACTCAATTCAGTTATGGCAGCTCCTTCTAGAATAGTTTCATATGAATCCTTTATAAAGGACAGATTTAACAACTGACAGATTATCTTCCCTTGTAGAAGTCTTGCTCCTAACTTTATACACAATTAAAGGATATTACCAGACTCATCCTTCAGATCTAATGAGTCATTTGTATTTATATTACTAGCTGACTAGAAGAGCTCTTTAAGGGAACTGATATGTTGACAGTGGTAGAATAAACAGAACAGAAGTTGCAAGACCTGTCTTGGAGGTAGGATGTTAGATATGAATGCTCACTCTCTTTATACCAGGAAGTTACTTCTAGCTGGGTTAAGCTCTCCTACTGATGTGGCAAGGTAGAGAGTGTTTGAGATGGAGAACTAGGACCTCTAGGATGCATAAGATTTTATTTACTCTTACTAAAGTTTCCAGTCCAAGTTTAACTGCAACACAGCAACTTACAGATTCCTCTTACAGATCTATCTTGGCCAAATCTATATGTTTGTACATTAAAATAATCTGAATGCTTTTTTCCGTAAGAATTCAAAGGATCTGCTTTAGTTTGACCTCCAAGACAGAAAAAAGCCCAACTTCCTGTGGATGTAGTGCCCAGTAAATTCCATTCCTCTAGGCACAGAAGCAAGTGAGAGGATAACCTGGCTGCATGAAGAAGTGCTCTGTAACTTCCATATGGAAAGGCCCTTACATCTTTGTACCATAGTTCATGCTAAGAGTTCTAGGAGGAAACAAGTCTACATATCTTTGGAAAGGTTATTCAATGGATGTTCACCTTCCAGGAAAAGGACAGCTAGATAAAATTGAAGGTCACTTCTGCGAAGTACTTCAACTCCACTTCTCAATGAGAGTGTGTACAAGTCATTCCTTTGTGAAGGCATATCCCCTTCTTCCCACTAAAGTAGCCTGGAGTTAGCACTATATTCATTAACTGACTATATGAAGTCAGGTATTGAGCATATGTACAGATTTACAGTTGTGCAAACAAATAGTTTATAATGCATTGTAGTAACTGGAATGGTAGCACGGTTACCTAGTTAGCTTTGGATAGTTTTGTTTCAAACACCTGCAGTGTTCTGACACCGAAAGCTGGTGTTGTTGCTAGGTCATGCACTATTTCTCTAGCTTTAGGTCATGGTACACCTAGAGCTAAAGCTCTCCTGCAGCCTTAATTCTATCCTTAGCACAGTATATTTGCATGTTGCAGCTACACTAGTAAGAACTATGAGAGAGGCCTTTGGTTCCTGTGTTTTCTAGATGCAGAACTCCAACATCACTACTTTTCCATCAGCAAGTGACTGAAACCAGGAGTAAGTTGTCTTCAGAACCCACGTGATGGGATAAATACTGCATTCTGTAGATGCCCTTAAATTGATCTAAAGGGGATTATTGCGAGTTTTCATACTCACTTTCCCCTGAAAGCACACCTGAGCTAGTAAAGCCCATGAGCATACCAGGTGCAGCAGTGCCTTCATTTATCACTTTTACTGTAAGACAGTAAAAACTGTGAATACCTATCTTCAAATACCTATCTTCAAATGGATTGCTAACACTATCCATATGTAGTTAATGGTGTTCCTAGTGCTATAGCCCTTCCCACCACACTATCAAAGCAAGCATCTAAGCATATTTACTCATTAGCGAGATTAGTCAGGTTCCTTGGTAGGAACTGCAAATAGCCCATCACAGTCCTTACAGCAATCAAGCAGTGAAAACAGCTATAAATTTGTCCATAAATAACTGCTTTTCCTTTTTTACCCAACACTAGCTTCTACTCAAACTTCATTTGTGAAGTTTCACTACCCGAGAATCTGTAAGTGAAGGACAAACAGGCAATTTAAATTGCAGATGACTGCTAGGGGACAAATTCAGTGCAAGGCTGGCATTAGTGTCTAAACCAAGTTTTTAATGATTATAGGCATTTGCTGCTAAGCTTACTACTGTTAATGCCTGCAGGCATGGTTCTGAAACAAAATACTGCTAATGTAGGAGCCAAACCTATAGGAAGAGGTTTCAAGAGCAAATACTAATACAGATAACCCAACCACCCAGCCATAGAGACCTGGGCCTTTGCAATACTTGGGTGCTTGGGCTACACCACTTAAAAACAAGCGAGACCACTGTTATTTTTAATGAACTCCAGTTAATATCACCTCTTTCTGATAAAACCAAGTGACCCTGCCCAAACAGCAGTTTGGCTGAGGCTATTTTAAAAGCATGGAGATATTTAGTAAAAACCTTCAATACAAATCTTTTCCCAAGCCTTATTATACCTGTTAGCGGAAATAAAAGAGCAGGGAAGGCAGCTAAAAAAGGCTTTCCTGTGCTGAATTAGTTATGGACAGTCTTTTAGTGACTTAGTAAGTCAGCAACTGTTAGAAACACTAGAATGGCAACAGATACCTAACAGTGTTGACAGGAACAGCAGTTAGTTTCCACTGAAGATGTAGGAGTACCTTGCACTTAATCAAGAATCACTTTTAAAACTTCATACCGAGCTAAGCCACACAGAAGTTGTTATTTTACAGAAGACAGCAAGATAAAGACAGCAGCAGTATGGGAATTTCCCCAGATGTAGTAACACAATTTCAAGAGCAGGCATAACAGGTGGAATAGGTTTCTGCTCTACCTGCCCATCAAGCATGCCAGCCAATTTATGCAGAACAGGCTTCTAGTGTTAAGATTGTTTCGTTCAGTAGCAGTTGCATGGTTGGCAAGGCATGTCAGACTAGATTTGTACCCGTCAGTGTCACATCAATATGGAGCTCTAACGAGAGGTATATCCTAACAAGATAACAGGGTCACTTCTGATATTCAGCTACCAGAACTAACATGATGTTTATATGCTGTGGCACAGCTTATTTCTTGATGTGTTAGAAAAATTACTGAGATGGCAACATTAAGTTTGTAGATAGGAAAGCCATTTTCTATTTACATATGCAAGTAGCTCTCCAAATGTGTGGTTTGGGTTCTTTTGAATGGCATTGTCTTAGCAGCAAGATTTTGCATTTGCAAAATGCACACATTTCTGATTTTCAAGCAGTTTTTATACTTGGCTCAAATCTTCAGATTGCAAGTACCTTAAGAGTCTGTCACATACCTGTACTGAGGAGCTCAAGAGCTGAGGCTAGGAATCCTCTACTTGGGAGTTTCAGAAACACCTTTTTAGAAATGTGAAAGTCACACTGGTCTTGGATCTTGTCTGGCAAGTCTTCCTCCTCGCTCCTCCCCTGTGGAGAGGGATCACATTGGTCTCTAGAAGCTCCACATCTCAAGTCCTGTTTGCGCCTGGCTTTCTAGAGTTACATAATGACATCCAACCATTAGCTTCTGGCACGGACGGGCAGCCAGGGAAACAAGACTTTCACATACCTGCTAACTAAGACAAGAGTCTTACAAGTTGCCCCAAGTTCTTTAGGCGCATTCAAAAGCAACATCTACTGCCCGCACCTGCATTCACGTCAGGAAAAGGAAGCGCACGAGCCACCACGGTACACTGCAGATGCTCAGAGGAAGGAACTAGACGCGTTTTGCAGAACTCACGTTACCGTGAGCTCCCAGGGCTGTCAACACAGCGGCCAGTTCGGACCTGTTCCGCAGCACGTACCCAACTTCTCGCACTAAGCTTCACGGCGGGAGTGAGCCTCTCGGGCCAAGAGGATCTCAACTGGCGGCGGGCACTGCCTGCGGCCGCCGCTGACGAGCCGGGAGCCATCGCCCCGTGACTGCGGCGCGGCAGCTCGGGGCGAGAGAAGGGGCCCGAACGCAGCTTGAGCCGCTCGGGAGGATGGGGCACGACAACCGCAGGGGCACGGCAACCTCCCGGGCCCAAGCGAGGCCTGCGCGAGTCCAGCGCGGCTCGGAATCGAGGCGGGGCCGGAGCCCAGCCCGCCGCCGGCGGGGAGCAGACCCCTCCCGTGGGCCGCCACAGACACAAAAAGCGGAGCCCGCCGCGGCGGGGACCGGGAAAAGGCGACCCCGGTCCAAAGTGGGGTTGGCAGAGGCGATTCCTCTGCTGCTCCCGAGGCTCCAGCCCCAACCCTCGGGACCCGACCTCGGCGCCGCTCCAAAGCGCGGCCCACACCCTCCGCTCCTCGCCCCGCATGACGGGCCCGCACAACGCCCGGCCCAGCCTCCCCCCCTCATGCGATCGCCCCACCGCGCCCGCCCCCGGTGGTCACGGCCCAGCCGCCACAGCACTCACCCGCCGACACCACCGCCAAGCGCGACAGCTCCTTCCGCGCCCGCGCTGCCTTATATTGGGGGCCGGGAGGAGCCGTGAGGCTGCCAATGGGCGGGAGGCGAGCAGGGCCCGGCCAGCAGCAGCTGACGGGCGGGGAAGCAGCTTGGCTCAGCCCATCCTACCCAGGCCAGCCCTTCCCTTCCCTTCCTTCTGCGTGACGGCAGCGGGGGAAGGGGTGTGGATGGTGCGTTCTGCTCCGCCACGGGGGAGTCTGAAGGACTTGGGGAGCGGAGCCAGGGGGTACAGGGAAGGCGGAAGGATCGCCTGAGGGGTCGCGCCCCTTTCCGTTCCCGCAGTTGGCCGATTCAGCCCTGCCGTGAGGGAGCCGCAGCTGGGAGGGAAAGGGCCCCGCTCTGGGCAGCCCCAGCGGAGAGCCTGAGGGTGCCGGAGGGCCCTGCACGTGCCCAGCCTCACCTCCCTCCCGCCAGCCTCTGTGGGAGTAAATTCCCTCAGCTACTGCCTCGGTCCGTGCCGGGCTCTCCGAGCAGCGATGTGGCAAAGCTCCGGGTCCGCCACGGCCGTTCCAGAGCCGCCGTGGTGCTGGGTGAGCACCGGCTGCCCGGACCGGGCCTTTCTGCCGGGCTCGGTGCGGGCGGGGTGACGGGCGTCAGGTGCTCAGCACGGCTGTGTGTCTGCAGCGGCCGGAGTGAGCTCATTGCCAGTACGTATTTAGTAACCCACCCCGTGGTGGTGCAGGAACTGTGTAAATGCATTGGGAAATTGCCCTGACTTCGTCTCCCTTCCTCCTGAAGTCCGCCCAGATGTCAGAGGGCAAAAAGGTATCGCAGCTCCTCTGACGTGGTGAAACAGATCCTGGCTTGCCTAAGGTTCTTCAAGAGTCTGAGGAGGTTTCTGGCAAAAGGAGTTCTGAGGTAATAGACTCTTGACAGAAGATCAAGGTCAGAAGTTATCATGACTTACGTAAAGACCTGTTTTTACAGTATTGTTGCTGGGTTTTATCATTGTGTTTTAACCTCAGCGGGTAACTAAACCCCACACAGTCACTCACTGTCCCCAGCAGGAGTGGGGAGAGAATCAGAAGAGTGAAAAAACTCATGGGTTGAGGTAAAGGCAGTTTAACAGGGAAAGCAAAATTCATGCATGTAAGCAAAGCAAGCCAAGGAATTCAGTCACCACTTCCTATGGTCGGGCGGATGTTCAGCCAGCTCTGGGACAGCCCACCTCCATCACAGGTAACAGTTACTTGGGAAAACAAATGCCATCACTCTGAACATCCCCCCTTTCTCCTTCTTCCCCAGCTTTACATGCTGAGCATGATGCCATATGGTATGTGATATCCTTTGGGTCAATTGGAATCAGTTGTCCCAGCCATGTCCCCTCCCAACTCCTTGTGCACCCGCAGCCTACTCACCACTCAGACATGAGCTGCATTTTGCCTGGAAGTTGTACAGCCATGCATGCCTTTTGGTGCTTCAGGCCTTCCTAAGATGTCAGGTAACTCTGGACTGCTCCTGAATCCTGTCTAAGCTGGTTTGCAGCTGTAGCAGATATGCTGTCCCAAAGTACTCTAAGCATGCCATCTTATAGTTTTGTTTAATCAGAAATGCATGGTGACATGGGATACCTGAGATACCACAGCCAGTTAAGAACATTTTAGAAAAGTAAATCTTTAATGTAAAATTAATATTTTATTTACGGTTTGGACCTAATGAGTGTAGACCAGCATCAGTTTCTACTGTCTTTGTGCATCAGCTACCAGAGAAAAGATGATTAAGTGCTACTAAACATTTAAAAGTTCAGGTTTTTTTGAAGGGTGGTGGAACCCCAAGCACCAACACACTGGGTTACTTTTCACTGTTAGTGGCTAGTGGCCTGGATTGTCTGGCAAAACAACATTGGCCATGGTAGTAACTTTCTGTCAAGTGGGCAGACATGGAGGTAGCCTTTGGGCTGGTACTTTAATAAGATGTCTAAATCCAATTTAAATATTTGAGTCACTATGGAGATGCCTGTATTACTTATGTAGCTATTGATGTAGACTCTGCTGTATAGGAGTGACCTAATCCACTTCAGTGAGAAGGGTCATGTCCTTTTGTACAAAAATCATGAATGCAATTATAACAGAGCTGACTGGTAAAAGCCATCCAGTGATAGCACAGCCTTAAGAGAAGACCAGCAATCTCTTTTGGCATAATGTGAAAACTTTTTCCCTTTGAGAAACTTTAAATAGTGATTTTGAAACTCATTTAGAAAATTGCGCAGAGAACAAAGCACGTTCATTCACATCAGTTTCTTATCTTTGCAATTGGGCCACTTGCTCTGTGCAGGTTCATAGCATGGGAAATTTCCAGTCTGCTGTGGAGAAAGTACAGGGCTGTTGATACATCAGAACTGCTTAAAAGCTCCTCTTACTTTGCCACCTTCACCTGTCCCCAGTGAATGTTCAAGGCTTAAGGGACAAGGCTCTAGCAACCTCTGATCCTCATAGCTGGGGAGCAGAAGAAACATGCTTTATATTTTGCCAGGAGCTTGTGAAGCATACTGGCAAATTCAGTTAAAGCAATCAAGTTACATGCTCTTTAGGTGCCCTAGGGATGAAAATTTTTGTTTCTTTTCATTTCTTTACTATTGATTCTCAGCTGTGCACTCATAATGTTCAACTGTGAACACAAAACATGCTAGTACAGGTTTCTCTTCCTGGAAAAATTAATATGTTTATCACTAAGATTTTTTTCTCCCAATATTCATAGCTCTTACAAACAGATGTTCTGAACTTTATAGCATCATTTAAAGTATACCCTCTTGCTTCAATGTTTTCATATCCCAGCACTCAATATGTTAAACCATTAAATTTATATGCTTATTGACTTCACTGGGAATTATCTGCAGAAGAATTCTAGGGTCACTTATAATCACTGTCACAGTCATTTGGATATCTGCTGGAGCTGCTCTCACCCAAAGCAAGGTTTCCAGCAGTGTTGATTTTAAGCGTTACTAATTGCAGAGATTCTTTGGTTTCTCTTCATGGACTTGCCACTGTTGGATAAATGAATGATCAGATTAAGGCTTGTCTGTATTTTATTTTGTTAGAGGGAAATTTTTTCCATTGTTGCAAATTCACATCACTCAGTCCTTGTCTTTCAACAGCTTTCAGGCAACTGATGTGGCTATTTTAAATGTACCTGGGTTTAGAGTTTCTTTCTGTCAGTTACACCCTGTGTCCTCAAATATATTCTATTAACTTTAATTTTTGAATGGTTACTGTCAATATTTATTCCTTTAATTAGGGAGTATGTTTTGTTACTTGTGAAATGGTAGCTGGTAAAATAAAACGTGCTTCTTCTACTCCCACTTGGAAAGGCAACAAATATGCAACAGATGTATTACACCTGTAATTCCTATTCAGTTTTCTGATCATTTGTAGCAGTCTTTGCAGCAAAACATAATCATCTTTATTTAGTAACCATCTATACAACCTAGAAAGTGCATCAGGTAAAAAAAGTGGTCCACACAGGACATTTTCATACATGTGTTTTAAGTGTGCCTTAGAAACGGCTGTTTTGCAAGAATGTAGAATGATTGTTAAAGTGAACAAAATGCCACTATCTATTCATGGAGGTGTAATTGACAACTTGCACCTTTACTTATAGGTTCACCAGAGAGCATGTATCAAAGAAAAGTGGGCCAAGCTGAATCTCCAGCAGGTTGGCCATGTAAGGTTTATCTTTTTTTTTTATTTCACTTGAAGGAAGGGAATGAGAAAGTATTCATCCATCATTTGATTCTGTAAGGTCTGTCTCTTTCCCAAATGAAATACTCAGTTTTTCTCCTTTCACTAAGATCATTCCTTGTCTTTATAACCATTAAATCCCTAATGCCTAGATGGCTAACTGCACTTGACTTGGAAGTCACTCAGCCCCTGTTAAAACTGTCATCAACATCCCACAGGTCAGTAAGACTCCAGTACTGATTATTCCAGTCCAATTGTCTTTGTATAACCTTGATGGACTAAGGAGAAGCTCAGAAAGTATTGTAGAAATTATAGATGCTGCTAATCTTCTGCAATTTTGTAAGTAAAATTAAAAAATCAAATAGAAATATTATTGTAGCATGGAAAGAGATGCATATGTAGAAAATCATTGCCTAGGAACAGTCAAGATTATTTGGTCGATGAGAAAATGAACAGGAGCAGGCAGTGTGCTCTTGCAGCCCAGAAAGCCAACCGTATCCTTGGTCTACATCAAAAGGACTGTTACCAGCAGGTCAAAGGAGGTGATCCTGCCCCTCTGCTCTACTCTCGTGAGACCTCATTTGGAGTATCATGTACAGTTGTGTTGTCCTCAACATAAAAAGGACATGGAACTGTTGGAACAAGTCCAGAGGAGGGCCACAGGGATGATCAGGGGACTGGAGCTCCTCCCATATGAAGATAAGCTGAGAAAGTTGTGGCTGTTCAGCCTGGAGAAGAGAAGACTGCGTGGAGACCTCATAACAGCCTTTGAACATCTGAAGGGGGCCTATAAGAAATACTGGGGAGGGACTCTTCATGAGGGACTATAGTGAGAGGACAAGAGGTAATGGGTTCAAACTTAAACAGGGGAAGTTCAGGTTAGATATAAGGAAGAAGTTCTTTACTGTTAGGGCGGTGAGGCACTGGAATGAATTACTCAGGGAAGTTGTGAATGCTCCATCCCTGGTGGTGTTCAAGGCTGGGTTGGACAGAGCCTTGGGTGACATGGTTTAGTGGGAGATGACCCTGCCCATAGCAGGGGGGTTGGAAGTAGATGATCTTAAGGTCCTTTCCAACCCTAACTATTCTATAATTCTATGATTCTATCCAGCTCTATGCATGAAAGGGAATGAAAGTATAGGAAGAGTCCGTGCAGGTCAAAGTTTAATTTTTGTAAGTTTTATAAATCCCACTAATACTAAAGCAAGACTGGCTCCCTCTGCCAGGGTGTGCCATACAAACCCCAGAAGCTATTCTTGTGTTCTGCTGTGGAACCCTACCAGTTTCCCATAGTCTTGTGCTTAAGCAAGCATCTGTCAGTGTTCATGATTGTGGATGGATTGTGGATCTCCACAGCTCCAACTGTTGGTTGAAGGTTTGAGGTTGTTTTTTACATTTTAATTGTTTGACCCCCAACATATTGGTTGATCTCTGCAGTATGTCAGGAAGTTGTCTCTTATGTTTGCTGTAGCATGTCCGCTAAACTTGGGACATTTTTCATGCCTGCAAAGCCAAAGCTACTGAGTAACAACGTCATTGCAGCTCTAGTGTGTTAGGTGGCAAATGTATTAAACTTTAAGGCTCACGGCTCGGTATTTGTCCATAGTGAAGGAAACTAATTTCCAGTTTTCTATGACAGAAGAAAGGATAATGGAATTATCAGACAGCTTCCACTAATGCCACTGTTTTAATTTTCCATTGCTTTCTGAAAAGGTGGTGTATTTGTTCGTCAGTGATGAGAGGATGAAGGCAATTGATACTCCTGAGAATAAGGAAATGAGCATGTAATTTTATTTGGAAGTGTTAGGCAGTCATTACAAAGTAACATCACTGGTTATCCTATGCAGCTCTGAATATCCGTTTGTAATGTACATTACTGTGTATTCCTGCTCCACCTTACTTTCATTTTGCTATTACACACAAAGTAAAAAAGCACTTTAAAGATTAGTGTGAGACTAGATTCACTGTAGGTCTGAGTAGTAGAATCAATTCACTTCAGCATTAATACCACCTTCAGGAATACCCACGTTATCTGTTGACTGCAGAAATGACAATGATGAATTGTCTTATTCTGATTAGTGCTTTAAGTGGTGACAGACTGAATCCAGAAGATTGGACCCATTTTAAACAATCCAGGAACTGTCCTGGGTTGTTGAAACCCCATTTAAGTATAAGGTTAGGTTCAGGCTTCTGAAGGCTGACACTCTGCTTGGGACAAGAGGTGTTTCTGCTTCCATGCTTTGCCTTCTGTCTTGAAAGAGCAGCTTTTATATGTAATTGCACAAATCACCATTAGAAAGGTGAAAACAGTGTTATACATCACATTGACACAGAAAAGTCTCATCTTTATTTTGCTGCCAACACAGCTAACTCAAATCCTACTGCTTCAAAAGAGAAATTTCTCGTCTTTTGCTGTGTGCTTCATCCCATGCTTGGAGGCTGGTTTTGTATCTGAAGGCTGATAAGCAAGATATAAGTAATTTTCTTTCTGCAACAGTTTGTTATGAAACTTTATACCAGAGTCACAAAGCCTACTGAAAAAAAGCATCTGATGAGAGAGTTGCCATCTCAGGCTTACTCCGTGTATTAGGGTGTATACTGACAGTTTCTCATCCTGCCAGGTTATTTCTTTGAATTCAATAGTTATTTTGAAACACATTATTTTAAACATAATGCAATACAGGTTTGAGCAAAATCACATGTTGCTTTGTAATTAAGCTACAGGACCTCTCTGTAGTAGGCACCAGAGGTGACAGTTTTCTAGTTGAAAGCTCTTGGCAGTTAATAAACTGCTTTGCAGGAACAGTGTTTACTTGTCACTATAGGTAACTGTGTTATGCTGTTTTGTTGTACCTTTGCAAATCACATTTGGTAGAGTTCTTCAGCATTTCCTTTGATTTAACTTTACCACAAAGACATATGTGACAAAGCTGGACCCTGTTCCAAGACTGGAGGCGGGGCCAAGAAGTTTTTATTTTTGTTGTTTCTCTCATCGATGGAAAAAGATCACATATTTCATGTTCCTGTTTGTGACAGCCTTTTCCCCTTCTTACTGACTCTAGGACACTCCTATTTCCTTCTGCCATCAGCAATGTGGCCTAGAATATACTCTTACTTTGGCAAAGCAGTCTCTTTTTTGTAGGACAAAGAGTCTGCAGTCAGATCCTGACTAGTTTCTTAGTATGAAACTGAGGGACTGCAGAAGTGAGTGTGATTAGTTCAGCACGGGCTTAGACTCCTTCATAGCCTGCAGATACTCCAGAGGGGCAAGAACCAAAACTAAACAAATTGTCTTTAAAAATTACAATGCTGTTAAGTGTAGTTGCTGCTTTGGGGCTTTTTCTTTTGCATTTTTTATGAAGAAATATTTCCTGATAAATGGGGTGCTTGAGCTAATTTCTGGAAGAGCTGGCCACATAAACTACTGCACTAGTATGTTTCTGTACTAGGAAATATGTAAAGAGAAAGCACATTACCCTCCTTTTACTAGGTAATATTAATACCATGGTGGATTTATCAGGATTGTAAAATCATTAAATATGACACCCCCTCTCCCAAGAGGGAGGCCAGTTTTGAAGGTATGGATAGGTAAACAGCCCATCCTGTACACTGGAACTGAAGCTTTACTCTCAAGTTTGCCACTATACATGCATTTGATCAAATAAACAAAAGGTGATTTTGAACATCTACCAGGTTTTTAGCCCTTTCCTTGTTTACTGCTTCCCCTACTTGGGCTGTATTTCTTGTCTGGTCTTCAAGGTGTGTATGGAATGTGTTAGCTGCGGAAATCCAAAGAAAATCTGGTTAGATTGCTAATTTGCATGTTTAAAACACATTTTTTACCTTCTCAGCATACAGAGTGCAATAAGTTATTTGGTTCATACATTTCACAGTGTTCTTGATCTACATTCATATATAAATTCACATTGTAGTGATACTGTTTTGAAGCTGGGTAGTAAAATATTTAGTAACTTCTTGACAGTCTTACTACATTTTATTACCAGAGTTCTGCTTTTTTCAGTGAGCACTTCCTGAAACAGTGTAAATGCACTAATGTACATCATCGTTTAAACCGGCGTATTGCATTCATTGTGACAGATTTGCCCTGCAGGGGAGCATCTCTCCAAATGAAGCCTAGTTTGAACTATCCCTACTGTAGCCAAGAGAAAAAGAAATCCATCGTTATCTCAACATTTGTGACAACTGGCCTTATTTTGCTTTGAATTTTAGAAGCACTCCTGAAATGAAATCGCAATAAACAGTTCAAACTGGAAGTGTTAGCCATTATGGAAAACCAGGAAATGCTATATGCTGATACCTACAAAGAATAGAAAGCTAATGAAAATATTTCCTACTGCACTTCATGATCTCTTCTACCTGCTGTTAGCAGAGAAGCTAGAGGTGATTTACAGACAAAATGCATTTTGAGTGATGTAAACAGAGAAGGTAGAAATAATCTAGAAACCTAAACCCGATTTGTCACATCAATTCAGACAGCTCCATCTAGTCCCTTGATAACTGTGGTGACCAAATTTTCCTGCAAGTTTCTTGGCAAATTTTACTTGGACATTGTTGTTTACTCCTCTGGGATCCTGGAAGGCAACGGACAGCCTGCGAAAACCGGGACAGGAATATTGTGCCAGAACAATCAGAACATTTAACATAATCAGTATTTAATACATGAAGTACCTATTTTATCTATTAGTAATAATGACTATTACATACAATAGTGTGATCATGAGTGATTGTTTTAGTTGCAATTAAGATCTTCAGATTAATTTCCCAAATATCAGGAATTACTATACTAGAAGCTGTGAGTTGCAAGTTACTTTGATGCTGTTTCTGCAAAGGCTTTCATTCTCCTTTGCGTTCCTGCAGCTTAATCTCTCTGTCTCTCCCCTTTTCCTTTTACTTCCATTGTTTCAAGTCTCAATTAAAAAAATTTTTATGTCATTTTTAGCTTGAGGTGTACTGTCCCTCTGAAAATCTGCAGCTGGACACGATTTGAACTGATTCTGCTCTGCATTAATTGCATTATGCTGTGTTAAATCCTGAATGTCAGATTATTGACTTTTTCTACATTACAGTTATTGGTAGTAGTCTGTGGCCAGTTTAGACAGGGGTAGCAGGCCCTCAGAGGGTGTTAAGTGGAAGTTGGTGCACCAGTTACTGTGTGGAAGACCACATCTCCTGAAGAAGGCCGGAAAGCTGCAAGGATACCAGAGTCCAAAGTGTGACTCTAGGGAGAGCACTGTAGTTACCAACATTCACAAATTCTTAGGGGAGAGGCAGTTTGAAGACAAAAGAATTCAAGCTGTTAACCCTGCATGGTGAGCAGTGCACAGGAAGCATGCATTTGTGCGTAACTGTTTTGAAAGTAAAATGCTACATCCTTGTTTCTTTAGCAAATATGCTTATTTGAGCAGTGCCAATCCCCTTCAAAGTTCACGGAGAGCAGAGCTGTGAGTGCCTGTGGTCCAAGCCTCTCGTCTGTGGCAGGGAGCAGAACAGCCTTTTCTCTACTGTCCCAGCTGTCTTGCTGACTCAGCTTTTAGAGGATTCTGCTTTTACAAATCTTCCTTTTGAGAAATGCATGTTACATTGTACATGTCAAAAGTTCAGTGTAAATTTGATTTTTATGATGTTTGTGTTTGTAATATCTTTGGTTTGGAAAGTCCTTTATTGCAGCAGAATTAATGCACTGGTAAAGCTGCTCCCGGCAAAACAGTTTACAGTAGCTGTCAGCATCAAACATTTTCTAGGCAGCACATTCACTGCTTAGCAACCATGCTAGGGTAATCTCACTACAAGTCATCCATGTGTGCAATTCTGTCAGATAAAGGGGCTGTGCTGAAGCATTACTACCAGTCATTAGTCATTACTGACAAGGTATCTTTCTTACAATGCAAAGTACTCTGCAGAATCCCCAGGGTGAATGCACAAGGCTTCAAAGCAGCACTGCATTTTTCTGTAAAAGAAAACCTATACAGCATTCCATATGGTATGATGAGGCATCCAATCTGCAGCTATTCCCTGGAAGGCAACATTTGTGGGAAATATTTGAACTTTTTTTCTTCCACTGTATTTCAGAATTCAAAACTTCATTGAAGCCAGTATTAATTGCTGTAAAAAATCAGATCACTTTACTACATTGATGACACTGTCATCATTTAAATACAGTGAAGACATTTCTCATATTCCTATTCCTATGTATTCCCTGGATGCTCTTACAGCCTGACTGAATACCTGCTGTGTCTCTTATAGAGTCTCTTCCCTACTAGACTTCCCTGTGGAGTTTCTCTGCTATTAGTCATTATTTCAGCTGCACTAACAATGAATAGTCTGGAAAGCATTAGATCTCTCCACAGTTAGACGCTGTAGTTGTTCCCATGCTAGCAGCTGGCCTATGGCTCTGGCTGAGTGCTAGCAAAGACAACATGCTGTACTGGGGCTTGTAGGATATTGCAAACTGAATAGCAGAACATATGGTGAGTGGTGGTGCTGGAGAGAGCAGTTATTTATGAATACGGGGCAATCCGCCTAATTCCTTTAAGCTTGTCAAGAGTCAAGAGCTCTGTGGTGAGGATATTAGCAGGAAAAACAGAGAACAGGCAATCTGAAGGACAAGAAAAGCACTTTAAAAGCTGAAGGAGAATACAGAGCACTGGGAGACAGTGACACTGCCACCCCCAGCAGCTTGTGCAGATTATCCCAACCATGGCAGCCCCTTTCCATTAGACTTCTTGGTGGAGCATTATAACTATAGCAAGACTCTTTATATAGTTCAGGTGGGATATAGGATGTCTCTGGAAATAGTCTTCTGGCATTAGGTATATATTTTTTTTAACAGCAAAATCACCAAAATTTGTAGATATGAAAACATGAAAGGTGTTAGTAAGGTGCAGTTTACATCTGTGAACTGTTATAAGAATTTTGCTTTATATAGTGTATATAAGTTTCCATTGGAGCTTATTTCTTAACAGATGTCTGAGTAGGTCTGTGACCAGTGTAATTATTTGTATCTCGTATTTTCATTTTAACTAGTAATAGGTTACTTCTGTTTGCTGAAGTGTCAGTGTGTAGACAAATAATCTGTATGTCTACGTATATGGCTTAGATTGTATTAATAGCCTGAACTGCTTTTCAGTGTTCTGTTCAGGTTACTAGTCATTACTCAAGCCTATATAGTAGTTCAGAGCATCTCTAGCCCACTGGTGTTCATATATATGTTTCAAAGACACATTTAACCTGGCTATGAATCTTGAATAATATAGAGAAAAAGTCTAAACTGACAGCTTTGATGGAATTGCTATTCCAGACTCTTAGGATGCAGACATGCCTGAAATGCTCTTTCTTTCGTTCCTCTAATATATGACGAAGTCATGTATTTTCTGATTTACGAAATACAGATCAACAGCTGTGTCTGGGAGAAGGTACAGTGTGCTCTACTGGCTGATAGAAATTAAGTGTATATAGTGGGTCAAAACACTAAGAATATGAGTATGAGCTCTGGACTAGCCGGTACTACAGTTCAGAGGGTTGAAAAGCTTTAAAGAAGCTGTTGGGGAAATCTATTATACAGCTTCAGCCATTCCAATGTTACTCAGCTTTATTTAAAAAAAAAAAAAATCTGAGAACTGTTTGGAGTAGAACTCTGTGTATTATCTGTAGACATAGAGAATCCAGTGGTTTTACCTTTAGCTTGTGGCAGAGAAGACTCCGACAGCCAGTTCTCAGAAGAATCAAATTGGAAGTGACACGAGAGATTATCACAGACCCAACACAACACTTAGACCAGGTTTACAGCTAATTTCAAGACATTTGGAAAGCCTCCTAGACACAACTGGTACCCTTCTTTTTACAATGCTAGGTGGAAATCTAAACAGATCATTCTAGAAAGACCTGTTTCTTACTGCTGAGTTAATACAAAAAAGCCTTGTAAATGGAAATATGAAATCTGGAGTGTCACTTACAGACATCCGCAGTGTAGATGTGTCAAGGATATGAAGGTGTTTATTCTGTGATAGGAAGATGCCAGACAAGGCAGTTAGTGAGACCTACCAGATGCGCAGATCTGCTGAACCTCCATTTTCTATTATTCTCCCTTATGCTCAGACTCATGGTTTCTTATCTTCTGTAGTTAACTGTATTGTTTCATTTGTTGTGCTGATGGGGGCTTGGGAGTGCTGCAGTACCAGCCCTAGTCCTGTAATGTATGGTCAGGCCACATCAAGTGCTTCCAAGCCCTGCCTCTTGTAGTTGGAAGCTTGTCTAGGAGAGGCTGCTCAGGAAAAGTAAATGTGCTAGCTTAAGGGGCATTGATTTGTTTCAGCTCAGTCTTTGGTCAAAACTGTATCCTTAGCTAAAACACACCTTGTCAAAATTAGAGGCTGTGCAGTAGTCATACAATTTAACTGACTCAAAGGGTTAGATGGAAAGTGCCTGTTTCTCTTTGTCCTGTGAAGGAAAAGAGGGAGCAAAGTGGCAAGTGAGGGAGAACTTTCCATCAACTGACTTGAAAAGAAAGAATTATTCAGTTGTACCAATAGGAAAATTAAGTTCTCTAGCCTCGTCATATTTTCTCAGAGGTACAAAATGTTCACGTAACAGCCTTTTCCTGTTCTAAGTTCCTAACCCTGATAACTCCCTCTTAACCTTGCAAAAATTGCACTCATCGCTCTTGAGCACCAACCAGTACATATGCACTACAACCTCTTCTGCATCTCATGTCATATTCAGCCATATTCCATTTTACTGCTTAAAATCCAAGATTACATAGTATATCAAATGAGCACACAGTCTGAAGTAACTTTATAGTAAAAATTCCTAAGTCACCAGTTTTTCTCTATGTCTTACAACACATTTCCATGATAAATTTATGAAATCATCATCTTCCAACATGTTACTGCAGACCTTAGTCATATTAGCATGCAAGTCAGGTTTCTGGACATCTTGCTTCTTTTGCATGCTGAATGGGATTATTCGAATAAGATGTCCATTTCTTGCAGTGTTCTCCACTCAGCTGCATATTTATTTACCGTAGCTTGTTTGGTTTTAGTTGATGTTCCTGTAAACTATATGAACATACAAAGCCTCAGCCTATTTATGCATTACTTTCCTGGTAGTTACTGTTTCCTGAACCTATTTGCTTTAAAAAACCATTTATAAAAGTATGGTTAAATAAATAACCTAGGCACATGTGCAGAGTGTGTTTGCCAGTTACTTGGTTTTAAATTGCTCTACTACTGTATGTCTATAGAGCTATTAAAGGTTATCAATACTTGTAATTATTAGTAGTTAGTCTTCTGCTACCAATGTTAAATTAATAGTGTTCTGTCTGTGTTGGATGATGCAAAGTTGCTATGGATGATAAAACCCAGGTAAGTATGAGCTCGCAGTTTTGAAGTACCATCAACTGCGAGCTCAACTTGACGTGTGGGACTACATGCCAAACACACTGAATGCAACAGCAGAAACAGAGAAATTATAGATATTCAGTACCTCTGAAAAAAGTATATGGCACTGAGGTGTTTGGTTCTAGAAGCCAGTCCTATTGTATGTTTCCAAGTCCCCTGGCAACACTTAAATACTTTTATAGAAACTATTCTAGTACAGATAGGAAATCTGTGCCAGATCTAGCAACAGAACCCAAATCTACCGATTCCCATTTTGGAAACTTTGTTCACCTTCTGAATTAGTAAGCATTTTAGGACTTGTAACAATGCAGCCAGTCTTACAAACTCTGGTACC
The DNA here is from genome assembly GCA_032466535.1 of Forpus xanthops. Classification (NCBI taxonomy): domain Eukaryota; kingdom Metazoa; phylum Chordata; class Aves; order Psittaciformes; family Psittacidae; genus Forpus; species Forpus xanthops. Next base: position 24,593 of record JASSUY010032633.1, on the reverse strand, counting down.
TCTAGTACGAGTAGTACTAAGCAGAACAGAAATTCCAGAATAAACTGCAGAGACAATTATTTGAGTCTTACTTTTCTTGGTGGTGTATGTTTGTCCCTTACATTTACTGTCTATCAGATTTCCTTGGCACCTTTGATTAACTGAAACCCACAGATAAAACAAGACCAAGCAACCAAACAAGAAGATTGCCTGACTGCTCAGTGTTGTAAGACACAGCCTTCCTGCACTGCAAGCTCTGCTGAGAGGCCCACAGCGATACTTGCAGGTTGGAAGAAGTCGGAATCACAAAGTCAAGATGAGCCAAGATTCTGTGAACTATTCTTAGCTTCAAAGATGACAAAAGAGCATGTACATAACTGTTTTGGCTGTTAACTTGCAGCATATAGCAGCTAAAAAGTAGCTTGCTCAGAACCTTCAACTTTTCCTTCCACTACTATTATGTGTATCTAGGTCCTTTACCCTCTCTAGTTTATTTTGTAGAAAGCTAATGGCTTGCTCCAATCTTCAAAAGTAGTCAGGAATTAGACAATCCATCTCCAGCTTTCTTACAGGAATTTGTAAGAAATCAACTTACAGGAGTGTATTTCAGTCTGCTAAACTCAGAAACCTATGAATCAATATATTTTTACTAAATGCCTCTAAAGAGGGGATTTGAATGCCAAAAAGAAAAAGAAAAAAAGCTTATCTCCTTCCATTTAAAGCATTATCTTGAATACATGTTTGAAATTTCCCTTGTAATCAGGAAGATTGGAAGAATACCTTGAAAATAATGGACAGTGAGATTCTTGTCTTTCCAGGGGCTTGGACTTAATGAAAAGACTGTATATCAGAAAGCTTGAGACAGCAGCAAGAAGCTAAACTAAATTTTCCCAAAGATCCTCATATTCAGTCTGATGTGACTAAGTTGTTCTCAGAATCAGTCATTGGGTATCTAACTGCTATCAGGAGTTTCAAGGCTCAATGAATTTCTGTTCAGGAAACCTTTTGTAGCAGTGCCTAAAACTGCTTGAGTTAAGCCTCAGCCAACTTCAAGATTTTTTCCTGCTTAGAGAACAATCCTACATTAGGAGTTAGTGGACAAACTGTCAAAAACAGAGTTGAGGAAACAGTACAACAACAAAGCAGACTCATACTTAGCCCTTCTTATTCCTAACTGGATCTGGCAGCAGTATATATAGGCTGCTTATTCTGTGAAATAAGATTAACAGTTAAATTCATGCAGCTTCAGGCCCAAACCATAGTTGGAGGATAACCCTCCTGAAGAAAAAATAAAATTGCAACAAATCAATAGCTAATGCTTTGCCCTTTTTATTGATAGTGAGTGAAGAGCCCAGTCTGGTGATAAAGGCCTTGTCTTTGAAGGTATTTGACCCATGTGTAGACTGAATGACCATGGATGAGGTAGCAGCTCTGTGTCACTGCTAGGCTAATAATAAGTGATGTAATTGGTTCCATTGCTGATTTGTTTCTGTCACATGTCCATGGATTGTAATCAAAAGTTTCACCCAAATCTATGTAGGGATGGATCTGTTGGCATTGTCTGGTTACTTCTAGAAAAACGATTTGTTTGTTCCTTAGGCTGTTCCTTTTCTTTACATTAGCTCCTCTCTCTGCAGACCTGTATATTCTTGGCAGAAACATTTTTATTCCAGTGCAGGCTGGCTATGTTCCCTGGAATAAATTGAGATTTTTCCTTGCAAACAATTTTGTGTGTGTCAGAAAGGTGAGAGGAGCAGAATCCTTGCCTGTACTGTTTTTAAATAAAACAGTAATTGTCACACTTTCAGAAGATTAACAGCAAGATTGCAAAAGCCCTTCACACATTCTGGTAGTTGTCAAGATTAAATTTAATAGTCTGGTTTTTAAAGTGTCTGAATGCAGAGGGATTTACAGTGGAAATAGCACCTCCTGCTTGACGTTAGCTGTTCATGGCAGTGCTTGGTGTAGCTTGTGCTCAGCAGCCACACAGTGTTATATTGCTGCCAGAAGATACTAACAGTTCACACTCATGCTCAGGCTGTGTTAAAAGCAACCACTTACACCCTCTTCCTCTAAGCCTGGATTGTGTTGAGCCAGGCACACCCTGTGTGCGCACTAAAAATCGGCAGAGCAGTGGCTTTTGGGACCAGCTTCCTTTTCCCTGTGCATCAGTTTGCAGTTGTACCATAATTAGTCAACCCTAGAATTACACAGAATCCTGGTTTTGCAGCCAGATTGAAGGACTCAAACTGGGTGGGATTTTTTTGGAGTCCTTTTTCATATTGAATTAGATGACTGCCGATTGTGAGTGTAGCTTTAGAGATTTGATTTTTTCTTCTCCTTTCTTCCAAACTATCCTTTCATTTGTACAAAACCAAATTACATTTGTATTTTGATTGCATAATACACAACCTAGTAAAAATAAACCTGCCACTTGCCTCTGTCTACATAGCAGCAGCTGGTAATAGAACCTGTGGCCACACTTGTTAGCTGCTTCACTGTACTGAAAAGGAAAATTGGTAAATGCAAGTCATGAGAGGATCTTCTAGTGAAGACCACATTTAAAGTTAACTCATATAAACATGGTTTTTCTTTTCCCTCCCCCCTCCCCTTTTCTTTTCCTTTCTTTTTTCTTTTT
>JASSUY010032632.1:50025-68964 GCA_032466535.1 Forpus xanthops | reverse complement strand
GGGTTCAAACTTAAACAGGGGAAGTTTAGATTGGATCTGAGGAAGAAATTCTTTAGTGTAAGGGTGATGAGGCACTGCAATGGGTTTCCCAGTGAAGCTGTGAATGCTCCATCACTGGCAGTGTTCAAGGCCGGGATGGACATAGCCTTGGGTGACACGGTTTAGCGGGAGGTGTCCCTGCCCATGCCAGGGGGGCTGGAACTGGATGATCATAAGGTCCTTTCCAACCCTAACTGTTCTATGATTCTATGACATAATGAAGACCATACAGGTTCTTTCATTAAAAATTAGTCGATTTAGGTGTTGCTGTTGGTTTGTTTGGGGCTTTTTTCAATGTTGTTTTTTTTTTTGCGGTTTGTTTAGTTGCTGTTGGGAGGTTTGGTTGGGGTTTGTTTGGGGTTTTGCGTGGGCTTTTTGTTTTTTTTTTTTTTTTTTGGTTTTTTTTTTTTTTTGGGTTACTTGTGTGATTTGGTTTTGTTTTTTAATATAATACTAATTCAAGGTCAATAGTAAGTACCTGTAATTTTACAAGTAGCAGGACAAACCTGGCACAGAATACAAAAATCATTAGAACAGGGAGCAAATCAAGAATGCTTATAAACTTCTTGTGTTAAAGCCTGGGGAACAGTAAATGAAGAACACTCCAGTCAGTTATAGAAAGACATATTATTTAGAAGCTAATGGCAAAGAAAGTTCAAATCTGACAAACACAGAATAGTGAGGACTTTTAAATATCTTACACTCTCTGTGAATCTTTAAATGCACAGATTAAACAGGTAAAGAACTTCAAAAAGAAAAAGTAGGGGTTGTTTTCTTTTCCTTTCTAAAAATAGATAGGAAAATGCAGTCTTTGTTGTGAGTAGTTGTGTGAGGTAAACATCTTTACACTGGGAAGAAATGTAGCCAAACCAGTAAAATTGTTTAGCAGGCAACATAAAACCTATGGAGAACAGCAAGAATAATTTAGAAGGAAATAATTTGAAATCAACAGAAGGAAGCACCTTGGCTAGTTATTTATTCTTGAAAATTATAACAAATATCTAAATTCTTTTTCAGATCTAGCCGTTAAACAATTAGAAGGCAAGATCATTTAGAAGTCCACAAAGTAAGAGCTCACTTGCAGAAAATATACTTTACAGTGAGACTAAGTTCCTGAGTCACTTCAGTAGCTTGGAAAATACTACTTTGAGCACAAACACAATACCAGACCAAGCCTACACCAATCAAATGCTCCTATTTATTCTGCCAGGACACACTTAAAATTTAAACATATTCTATATGATCAATTAAGAGCACAACTTTCAAAGCTTACACGACCCTCCTGCTCATAACGGAGAAAGCAGATCTACCATTACCTGTCAGGTGTTTAATTAGATGATCTAATCTTCTGCTCATTTCCTAAAATCACATTTCTTTCAAACTGAGACAGTTGACATGCAGCTCCCAGCAGACCCTTGTTATTACATTGCCCTTCCAAGAACATAAATACCAGTCTCTTTGTCCACAGTGGAGCTACTCAACAAAAGCAGAAGTGTACAATTTTCACAGGATCTTTTGCACTGTACAATCCTGCTCTGGAGACAACTCGTACCTCTCCAAGCAGAGCCAGCCTACTCCTACATTGCAGATGGGCATTCAGTGACGTCTCTAAATATCTCCAGTGCTTCATTAAAGCACTAAACTTTGAATGCCACATTTCTATTCTCGCAGCCCCTGCTGGCCTCTAAGCTATAGAAACCCAGCAGCTCACTACAACTAAAGAAATGGCTGGTTATCTTATAGGAAGTAACATTGATGAAAATTTTACTTCCTATGAGCACCTACAGCATAATATACAAATTACTTAGCAAACAAGCATCATTAAGCTTCGCTTAATAATCTTGTAGAAACTGGAAAACATACAGTTCAATAGGTGCCTTAAATTTAATTTTTAAGTCTTTCTTTGACATATTTAATTCTAAGGGTAAGCACGTACTATTATAAGATAGGGAAAACAACAATTGGAGTAAGTGATTAAAAGACCTCAGAAGCTTAAAAAAAAGTCAGGCTGGAAAATGGTGAAAATTGCCTGGATATGGAGCTTACAGTTATTTTAAAGGGTAGGCAGTTTCAGGATGTCATCTGCAGGGGTTTAATGATCAGCAGGTCTGTACTGTCATGGAAAAAAACACAAATACTCGCAAGTGACAAACATGAAACAAAGCTCTTATTAGTAAGAGACAGAACAATATTTGGAGGATTGCGCATTCCTTTAGACATAGTCCTACAGGTACTGAAGTGACAAAAGGAAAAATAAGAACAAAACTGTGCTGAAGTCACAATGGTAAGTATTTCCCATCTGCTGGCCAGCTTGTCTTGACTACATGGATGGGAAAATCTGAATTGGAAGAAAGAAAATGGAGTAAGCCACCTTGTACTCAGGACAAATTGATGAATAAGGGTTACAGTAATGAACGTAAAGAATTATTATGAACAAGCCATACTATGACACATTAAAAATAAGAAAATAGTTTATAATTATTAGAAGCACAAAATTTAATTCTTACTGAGGTTTCAAAGTTCATCAAAAGAATGAAATATGCACAATAACATTTTGTTCTGATTTAAAAGTGAGTCATTGGAGAAAAGATCAAAACTTAAAGCCACATACTGAAATGGAGGGAGAGAATCTTTTTTTTTTTTTTACAGTTCTGTTCAAGAAGGGAGAATTATACTAAAAATACAACATTAAATGGGCTAAATATGTAACTGTTTCTATAACATCACAGTTGAATTCATTGAATTCAACAGTTAAACAAATCGGAGATGATGTGTTCCGTAACCACTCTATCATGTTCTCAGTTACTACATATTGGCCTTAACAGCGCTCATTTGATTCTGAACGGTCAGCTCCACTCACCATATTCCAGAACAGGTACCACACAGAGCTTCCTAAATGCTTTATCTTTTTGCTACTGAAATACAGCCACTTCCAGTAACTGTGATGATGCAACACAAAGATCCTAGGCTTAAAGGAACATGCTAGAAAGCCAACATCTTTTCCATAAGACAAACTCATCAAGAAAGGCCTCATGTATATTTTTTAAATGGGAAGACTGATTTTCTTCCCCATCAGGTGACTGAAGCCGGTTGTCAACTTTTCAACATTTTGGTATTAGCCAAAACATTTTGAACAGCAATACTTTTAACAGAAACTGAAATGATAATTGTGACAAAGATGCCAACTGACAGCCTACAGGCTGCCACAGTTATTATTCTCCAACTCAGAATCTGACCTTATTACAGGGAAAAAGAACTATTTGTTAAGAAATAGCCACACAAAGGACTTTGAGTTATCTTGCTCAGGTAACCAACAACTGGTAGCCTTACAATACCTTGATTTATAAGCCTCAAAGCTGAAGGAATGCCTTTTAAATACATCTGAACTGGCATAAGTCTGTGTGAAATCAATAGGCAGCATTTTTTTAGCAGGAGTTTGAACTGATGCCAATTCTGACCGAACTAGAAAGTCAAATAAACAGATATTTCAAAAACAAGGTTTGGGAAAATTAATTGATCTTTCATATGCTTCTCAAATTAGATCTTTAGTGTTGGGAACCAGGAACAGGAGCTGGAGCTCTACAGTGTCTAGATCACATCATCGCTTTAATTTAAGGAATTATGCCATTGATGTAAAACACAGACATAACAGGCTTTGTGGTTTGCCCACAGTTGTTCACATTTTGCAACCAGTACAACAGGTCCTGGAGGGAGGAAAGAAAGAAAGGTGCTGTGTCCCTGCACTGGATTTTCAAGCTGTAGATCTTCTCTGCTTGAAACCAAGTTTCATATGTCTGCTGCACTGGTGAGGAAAAGTCCTGGGAATCCGAACCCTTCCTTTATGCTGGGGGAGAAGCAAAGGCACCATGTCCAACACTTCTTTAGCACACTGTCCCTCTTCGACCCACATTCTCCCCTATCTACTTTCAGATAACAATAGTTAGCATCATTGGCCCTGCTATGGAGCCATCTCTCTGTGAAAGCACTGAGCTTTCGCTTTTCAGGATAGTAAAAGTTTTTCCTCTCCATTAAAAGAAGATTGCTTGGTGGCCTTATAGCAGCCTTCCAATATCTGAAGGGGGGGCTACAAGGATGCCAGAGAAGGACTCTTCATCAGGGACTGTTGCACCAGGACAAGGGGCAATGGGTTCAAACTTAAACAGGGAAGTTCAGGTTAGACATAAGGAAGAAGTCCTTTACTATGAAGGTGGTGAGGCACTGGAACAAGCTGCCCAGAGACGTTGTAAACGCTCCATCTCTGGCAGTGTTCAAGGCCAGCTTGTACACAGCATTGTGCAACATGGTGTAGTGTGAGGCATCCCTGCCCATGTCAAGGAGGTTGAACTAGATGATCTTGAGGTCCTTTCCAACTCTAACAATTCAACAGTTCTATGATTCTCACCATCAACCATAAATAATGATCATCGTTGATCTGGCTGCTGCCACAATTTATTTCTACATCACCACATGAACATGTGAGGGGCAGCCTTTGCAAAGAACAGCTGATCAATCAAATAGCAAGGAGTGTGCATAAAAAAGCATAAATATCCAGCACCTCACCCTTGGCTGTGGGACCACAAAATGGACAGACAAATCTGTAGAAGCCAGGGCAGGTCTCTAGTCTCTGAATTGCATCTCCCTCTCAGCACTGAGGGGAAAATGCAACCTCTCAAAAGAAAAATCATCTCCAGTTGCAATAACCCAAAGCTCCTCAGTGAAGAAGCACTTATTGAAGAAGAGACAAGTATGGAAGACAAAAGAAAGCAGCATACAGTTTCCACATTATTGCTCCAAAGTTTCTATGAATGATCCAAATTTTATGCTGTTTATTTGTGAAGGAAAATACAGCTCACCTGAGTAGATTATAGCATTGCTGATGGATTAAGATTTAAAGCAAGCCTTGTCATCTTTTATAAGGCATAACATTAGAACAAACTAGCAAGGCATAAACTGCAACATTGCTAGGTAACATCAGATTTTTCAATTATGATTATTCCAGTCATCATCATGCTGGAACACATAAAGATTTAAAAGGCAAATACCATAATTATACCCACAGGAGGAGTTTGTGGAGGTGCTGGGTTCATAGGTACATTCTCTGTGGTTTTGTTTTTTTTTTTTTTAAAAGGCAAAGCATTAATAATTCAGGCATTCAGGCTTCCATTACTATTTCTCCTCGTAAATATTTGAATCAATGCATTCAAATATATCTCATCCTGTCTCATTTATTTTAGAAATCCTAACATCTGATAGGAACTTTACTGAATCTCAAGTCTGGGGTGGTGAAGGGAGAAACTCACTTTTTCTATTTGCAGTTGAGTACTACTGGTTACAATTGAGCTGCTATATTTGAGTGAAATGCAGCTCAAGAAACTGTGGGAAATTAATTGCACTACTTTAGTTAATTCCTGAATTTTTTTTTTTGATGTTGCGTTTGTTTTGTGCAGAGTTAAGCCCAACGGTGCCAAATTTTCATCTGAAATACAAAAGCAGGTAAATGATTTCTCCTTATTTTCCACATCCAAAGTGTTTGCCCAAATCCTGATCTTAATTATTTCTGGAAGAAAAAAAGAAAAAAGAAGAAAGAAAAAAAAGAGTACACCTCTTTCAGTAGGTAGCAATGCTCTTTTCCTTCTGTCACTCAAAAATTTTTGTTTATTGTGATTCAATAGTACTATCATTTGCTTAATATTTTATTACCTGAAAATAATTATTTCTTCATCAAAGCAGGTATGTTCTGGTTAAGAACTGCTATAGTACCGTTTCTGTTTCAGTGAGGCTTCACTTCACTGAAAATTCCTGTTGTATTGCTTTTCTCCCTTATAACCTTGATATAATTCAGTTATAAACAGCAGATTAAAAGTACAACATATTTTAAATTACCTTTTAAGTCTCTCACTAATCTTAATGGTTTAACAGCACTGTACAGATTAGGATGAGATTTATTCCATGTTTCATTTATTTATAAAGCCCACAGTGCTGGCCAATGTTCTTGATGTTCAGAATGTGAAATTGCTTCAATAAGTATAAAAAAAACCCTGTAAGACTCATTGAGAACATCCTGGCTCAGGTAGTTAACTTCAATTGCAACTAGCAGAGAATTAGCTGGTAACTGCAATGTCATTATATAAAACTTAAATGTAAATGAAAGTAGAATCTAACCCATGACCTCAAGACCTGTGAGGAGATGTTCTGGTTCAAATGTCTGGGTTTTTTTATATTTTGTTCAGTCAGTGCAAAAAAATCTGAACTGGAACATATCCACACCTTCAAGTTTCAAAATCAATCCCTAAAATTTTTCAACTGGAAACATCAGAAAGCCACTGCTTGTGGATGCTTTATGCACCAAGTTCAGCTCCCCTTTACTCTACCATGGGGAGATGTGCTGAAGAAAGTGAAATGTCACCTGGTGCCAGCAGGAAAACACCTTCAGGCACAAAACAACATCTTCCTGCCTGGGGAAACTACACACTCCAAGGGGTGGAAATACTATACAGTGAGAAATCCAGGATGAACCACTGACTGAAGTAGCAGAACAGCTTCTATTCTACAAATTGGAAATCTAGTAGGAGAAAATGGAAAAAAATAAGACTGAATATTTCAGAATCCTGAAAAAATATTCTGGATTTCATGGAGCCTAAATTACACAAGGGTGTGTTCATCTCTCAGTAATTTTTTTTCCTTCTCCTCTGAAAGGCTGCACCAATTTACTAAGGCTGCTTATGTACTAAGTTACAGGAAGCCCTGCCTACCACATCCCACGCTGATGACCTGATCCAAAGCGCCTCAAGGAAAGTAAGACTTCCACTGACGTCAGCACTTTTGGATGCAGTTGAAAGGAATTTAGTTGGTTTGGCTTGTTTGGGCTTTTTTCCAAAGAAACATGCTGACAAACTTGACACATTCATAGCATGAAATCCAGTAGGACATTAATGGATAGTATAACTGTACCAGGATAGAGACAAGAGGATTAAGATACTACTAGTATGGCAATTCTGATCTGCCCCCAGCCAGCTGTATCACCAGCTGCAGAAATGGTGTTGGTGGTGGGTACTGCTACTGAAGCAAGCCCCTGCCAGATGCCTGCTTGCCCACCCATTTCCTCCCCTCCTGGGAGGGGCAACTGGATTTGACCATCATTTTCCAAGGGATAGTGCCCCATACCAGGCTGACACAGAAGCACAGCTCTGAACTGGATGGAATCCTTTGGATCCAGTCCGTGGATAGAATCTGCTCCCGTAAATCAAACAAGTCATTCTAACTATGCCTACTACCCTGCTTGCTTTTTTCTACCCCTAGTAGATAGTTTCAGCCAACATAACATTTCTTTTTTCCTTTAATCCATCACTTACTTGGCCTCTGAACACCCACAAATGGAAAAGGTATTGGAACCATTTAATGTTTCAAGCAACACAGCTGTATGGACCAACTTCTACTGAATAACCACGAAGGGGAATGTTTAAAACATTTTGGTGCTTAGAATCAGGGAATATTATAAGATCCTCACAGTATGAATCATGCTTCTGAGCTGTAAATAGTGGATCTTTGACATGTTCATGAGAACCCTAAAAATAAATTAACTTCAATTTTAAAAACCTTTATATCCCTGAAGGCCAGCTCACCACCAGCAGTATAGTTTGTTATCTCAGCAGTTAACAAACAGTGGGAGTTGCACAGCCTGGAATGGTCATGAAAGTATCTGTATCTATTCTGCTACAACAGGAGGGGAGTCAGGGATAATTACAGGCTGAATGAGTTGCATAATACAGCATGCATCCTCAGCAGTACATTGCATCCTGATTACCACCACAGAAGCTAAGGCTGAACTGATATTATAGTTTTAAATTCAGATGTCTTTATCCTTTCTCTTAGAATGTGAAGCAGGAACAACCAATTCCAGAGATGAAGAAAATTGGTCAGGGGCTTGGAGAGAATTGTACTGTCTTCTGGCTGACAGTCTGACTGCTACTGATTTCTGTGAAACTGCTGTGTCTAATAAATAGGTAAAAAGGCCTCTGAGGAGGCTAGATTCCCCTCCTAAGTTCTTCATTAGAAGGTTTAAATTTCAGGACACCACTTTCCTCCAATTATCACAAGGGATCAGGAAACCTATTCCCAGTGACTGCTGCCCAAGAGGTAAGTAATGCCAGGTCCTGGCAAGATAGAAAGGACAAAAAGAGGAATAGCTACTCATTCTGATTCTTAGAGGCTGCAAAAGGATGGATTTTAAAAGGAATGTAACCTGCTACATATTCACATGTCCAAATAGGGTTTGAGCTCAGTTGCAGATCTTCAAAAGTAATATTTTCAATCATGTCTTTACAGGGTCTCGAAACCTTTTAGTGTACTCCCCAAATGACTTCTTTATTCTCTTCTTCTAGAGAGATTATCCCTTGCTGAACATCCCATGATCTGTTTCTTCTAGCACCTTCCCCACCATCACCCTAAACAGTTTGTCACAGCCATTTTAGTTTCGTTTTGACATAATTACTCACTGTATTACACTGCAAATGCATTAAACTGATTTATCCTCTTCTTATGTTAGCAAAGAATTTTTAGTGAAGTGACTTCCTTCAAAAACATTATCTTTTTTCACTGTCTGCTCTATGTAAAATGCCCTCAGAGCTTCTTCCAGAACACATTATTTGTCATGTCTGATGCAAAGATCAAAGGCGTAAAAGACAGATAAAGCTGTATTTTCCTCAGAAGTAGACATCAAGATATCCTATCGATGACCTGTCACAGACATGCAGGTATATCTCTATATTCACATTCAAGGATATATATATACGTATATTAGTGTTCACTTTGTATTTCTGCTCCCTACAGCCATTCCTCTGAATGAATATACTAGGTATCATTCCAAACCAATTTTACTCGATGAAGGTACCTGTGTACTTGTACAGCACGGAAACATCTCATGGTGACCACAGACACCTAAGTGCTGCCAAAATGTCACACAGACCTAAATCTGGCCAAATACTTTCACTGGGCAAGTGTGCCAAGAGGTTACAATGAGAAACACAAGCTATTGAATCAGTTGTCCTTACATAAAGGAAACCCCTTGATACTTTATCACTCCTTACCCTACCAGTGAGTAGTCTGGGAGTGTACAAGGAGTTGGGAGAGAATATAGCCAGGGCTCAAGAACTATTCCATACCCCCTTCCAGCTGAGGCAAGGAGAAAGAAGGGGGGGACATGACACATTTGGAGTTATGAAATTTATTTTCCTAAGATGGCTGAACGCCTGCCTGACAATGGGAAGTAGTTAATGAATTCCTTGGTTTGCCTTGCTTGTGCATGGCTTTTGTTTTACTTATTAAACTGTCTTTACCTCAAGTCCATACCACCTCTTCGACTTTTCCAAGATGGAGTGAAGGAGTGGGTGCATAGAGCTCAGTTGCCAGCTGGGGTTAAACCACAACAATGACAACAAACCAAATGTTAATATTAGTAAATTGTTTGGCTTTCACTTATATTTTAATGGGCTGCAATTTGGATTGTTTTTTTTGTTTGGTTTTTTTTTTTTTTTGTTTGCTTTTGTTTTTTTTTTAATTTGTGGTTTGTTTTTTACTTTTTAATCACATAGTATTAACTAATATTCATTTCAAAATAAGTGACTTGACTATGTATTGTGCATGGTATCCAGGTTGATATAAATGGTACAGAATTTTCATTCTGAATTAATTAAGAATTAATGACTACTTAGAGTGTTAGTCATGTCTTGAAATGTTATTTTTCTCAAAAGAAGACAGTGGCAGAATTAGTCAACTCCGAGTAGTACAATTAGATGCAGCTTCATGAAAAGCATGAAGAGTTCATCACATTAAAGGATATTATTTTTCTGAGCATGTTATGTGCAGCTAATGAAACTTTTGTATGTCTGCAAACCATTTAAAATTAATTTATTTTTCATTCACTCTTACACATTGTATTAGAACTTCAGCTATCCAAGCATCCTTCAATTCTTCAGTCATTAAAATTAATATATTAGCATACTCTGAAGTAGAGCTGGACCCACAGTTCAAATAGCTTTCAGCACAGCAGAATGTTCTTAAGGGATGCAGAACCCTTCAGTCATCATTTCTCCAATCTGCTACCAAATGTTATATCATTTTTCCCCTCTTCTCTTTATGGAAGGATAATAAGCAACAAGGAGGCAGTAAAGAATTTTAAAAAGAAGCCTGGTTTGGCAACAAAGAGCATGCTTATTGTCCAGTTTATGGTAGCCTGAAGTTTGAAGAGACTGTACAGTGTTCCTTTGTGGGCTGGCAGTTGAATAGCATGAAAAGGCACTTTCATGCTAGATGAGAAATCTGCACCGGGGAAATCATCCACAAGACAATGAAAACCTATCTTTCTCAGGTAAGGGTCCATTGGAAGTAAGTATAAAAAGCTGAGATCCCAAGAACAACATTATTCCTGATGCATTTTCCACTGAGGATTATTAAGCAATGACAGTCTGCTTGTCATCCGGGGTTAAATGCATCCCATGGAGAGGAATTACACAGGCCCATATGCCACATTGATAGAGCCAAGCAAATATTTTTCTGAAATATTTTATTCACAAAAAAGAACTTATTTCTCAACTGAAATAATTTGCAAATGCAGATCAAATTCACTGAATTGCCTCAGAGGTTTAATAAAAGAGGGGAAAACACGTTTCTAAAAATATCTGTGCATATTTCAATCTTGTGGTTTGAAACTCAAGTCTTTCTGCTCTGTATCAAAATTATTTGTTTTACATTTGGCATAAAAACATAACGCAACAGAATATCTGCATAAGCAAAAATCTTCCCTCCCTACATTTTGGGCCAAAGTTTAATTTCACACAAAATTATTTTCTGAGGTTTGTGGCATAAGGAGTCATCTACATTGAAAAATACAGTTACAAGGTCCCAATCTTTTAGGGCCTGATCCTAATTTAAGTGGGGAAAAAAGATACTCTCAAGTGAAAACTGCAAGGCTAGGCCAATGTTTATGAACTGCGAAACCAAGATGTTAAACCATGTATGTTTTGGACAGATGACGATGTGAGAAGAGCAGAAAGTGCAAGAACGTCTGCTTATGCCCTACAAGAAACAAGATCACTGCTTTTCAAAAGCTCAGAAAGTTCCTGTCATGGGTTCAGCAGTAGCAGTCATTTTTCTCCTTCATAGTAGCTGGTGCAATGCTGTGTTTTCGACTTTCGGCCTGGGAACAGTGCTGATAACACCAGTGTTTATAGTTATGGCTTAGAATGCTTAGGCTGGCCAAGGACTTTCTGAGTTTCATGCTCTACCAGGGAGGAAGGGAAGCTGGGAGGAGGCTGGGAGGAAGCAGAGACAGGGCACCTGACCCAAACTGACCAAAGAGGTATTCCATACAACAGCATGTCATGTCCAGGATGGAAAAAACAGAGGGCAGAGACCCTGAAGGGTGATAGGGGTGCACTGCGTGGTCGGACTGAGTATATATAGTTGGTGAGCTGTTGTACTCTTTGTATTTCTCTTGTATTATTATTGGTGGTAGCAGTAGTGATTTGTGTTATACCTTATTTACTAAACTGTTCTTATCTCAACCTATGGGAGTTGCATTCTTTCGATTCTCCTCCCCATCCACCCAGGACTGGGGGAAGAAAGAGAGGAGAGTGAGTGAGCAGAACTGCGTGAGGGCCTTAAACCACGACAGTTCCCAAGCCAGCAAGGCAATTACTATATTAAAAATTAAGAACGTTATTCCACATATTGAGGCTTAAATTTGCTAAAGCTAGGAATTGGATTTGGACTAATTCAATCTAAAACAATGAGAACACAGAAATTATGCACAGAAAACAATGCCAAGAGACACAATCATAATATAGCTTAAAACCTTCCAGGATATGAACAGATGATGCCAGTCATCATTGGAACAAAGGGAAAAAAGGAGATGAAATTTGAGGGGAACAAACACTTTTACAGCCCCAACTAAATAAAATCTCTAACTCTCTTACAGTGCATTAATGTTTATTGAACAATGGAAATACAAAGAAAAATGAGACACCAACATTATAGCCACCCACAGCCTTCCTCAGGTTATGCTTGTAGGGATAAAAGATTAAGTGGTTTAATACCTTTTAATAAGGTTGAGTGGTACCACCTCATCTGTGGCCTTCATATTGGCACAATGTGAACATCCTCACTTGAGCAAACTTAATGATACCTACACTGTCACAAGTTATCATTGTGTAAGCAAAACATCTGGAGGGAAATCAAAAATATTTCTGCATCAGACAGGCAATGTATATGGGATCTCACCTACTGAGTATTCTAAATCACTACCTATAAAGCAGATTATGTGATGCATGAGCCAGGGAGAACACAGAACCAAATATGCGAAATGAGGGGAAGAGCACTTCCTACTCTATAAAGCCATAATAGGGCCCACTGGAAGGCCAAAACAGTCATGTTACTGCAGTGATATCCCACATCTCAGCCTTCCCTCCTTAGTTATCCCACCTCAGCTGTACAACTCTCCTCTTCAATGTCTGTGAATTCCAACAGGGAAGGGCAGTTCAGTTTCTGCTGCCAGTGTGGTCAACAGACAGGACTGGGGCCTTGGACACATATACAGTTTGCAAATACAGATGTGAAAGCAAGCAAGGATATAGCCACAAGAAGGCTGTTATAAATGGGGAATTTATAACAGTCACCCTTATTAGCAAGTAGATCCCCAAAAGCTACTAATACCTATTTCACCATATCGTATTATCCAGGCCAACCCTGTGGCTAGAAGTCAGCAGGGAAGATACCTGCAGACCTCATTTTAATTAGTACCTAGAAAGTGCAGAAACACCAAAGAGTTGACATCCTGCTGTGCACGGGAATAGAAATTTTGTTCTCCTTTGTCACACCATCTTTCCTCAAGATCCCTGCTTATTCATTAAAAAGGGTAGGAAACCATCTCCAGAAAGAGCAACTCACTGCTTTCCTTACATATCCTCACTCGGAAAAACCTCTCAGCCTTTTCCATCTCTGTCGAGGCTGAGCTCTGACAATAGCATTGCTTGTTTCCTGGCACATTTCACTAGAATAAGGGATATCACACAAGATTTGCATGATTCATGAGCACATATCTTCATTTTTATGAACAGCAGTATATTGTTCTCATTTTACACATGCAAAACTGAGATGCAAGGGAATTCAAAAAAAAAAAAAAGGACCCTTGTTATCTTACATTTTTAGGATAATTATTTTCCACACATATGAAATTGGGACAGGGCCTTGAAAACTGAGCCTTTCGGTGCCTACCAGAATCATAGAACAATTAGAGTTAGAAAGAACCTTAAGATCATCTACTTCCAACCCCCTGCCACACCTCCTACTAAATCATGTCACCCAAGGCTATGTCCAGCCCCACCTTGAACACCGCCAGAGATAGAGCATTCACAACTTCCCTGGGCAACCCATTCCAGTGCCTCACCACCCTCACAGGAAAGAATATCGTCCTCATATCCAATCTAAACTTCCCCTGTTTAAGTTTGAACCTGTTACCCCTTGTTCTCTCACTACAGTCCCTCATGAAGATCCTTCCCCAGCATCCCTATAGGCCTCCTTCAGATATTGGAAGGCTGCTATGAGGTCTCCACGCAGTCTTCTCTTCTCCAGGCCCAACAGCCCCATGTTTCTCATCCTATCTTCACATGGGAGGTGCTCCAGTCCCCTCATCGTCCTCATGACCCTCCTCTGGACTTGTTCCTACACTTCCATGTCCTTCTTACATTGAGGACACCAGAAATGCACACGATACTCCAAGTGAGGTCTCACAAGAGCAGAGTAGGCGGGCAGGATCACCTTAAATTACCTAAAATAAACGATAACTGAAGGCTCAGCATTTTAATAGTCTTTGACCTCAGTAGCCCAAGTTTTGTCAAAACCTCCTACACATCAGTGAAGCTGCCTCCACAGCAGAGAGATGAGGTTGACTGCCAGGAACACAAGGGACCAACCTCCACGGAGCTTAGGTGCACAGAGTTGACCCTGGCATATTCTCAGTTTGGATGCTGGGCAGACTAGAAAAACATCTCCAGAATGGTAGCCCCGTGGTCTTCACTCAGTGTGAAGGATGTGTATGAATGAGGTTTGGTGTTCCTAAAGCGGGCAGCCCTTCCTCACAGAAAGGTCAAGCTATGGTGTCTTTACCTTGTCACTGTGCAAGTCTGTCAGCTAGATATTAGCTACCAACAGACCAAATCCAGTCCTTCAGTTACTAGTGATAGCACCAGAGAGAATGGCATTGAGATCTTTGCTGTCTGAGATCTTGAGTGTACCTTCTAATTTTAGCCCAAATGATTAAAATCTGATATGATTAAAAAGATTAAAAACTGTAAACAACTGCAGTCAGGCTCTCTCCTGATAAAAAGCCAGCAAATACTGAAAGACACACGTTCCATTTTGGGTCCTAAAATAAAGACCAGTACAAGGCTTGTGATTTAAAAGGCTCTATGCTTTCCTCATTCAAATTTTCTCTCCTCAGATCTACTCTCTGATATTTTGGCAACTATTCTGAAAATGCATCTAGAAAAAGCTAGAAGCAGCCATATAAGTAAGCAGATTCATTGCCAGATTTTGGTGTGAACACTAGTTGTCTTTCTCATCCGTAAGAGAGAAGATAACTTATGCAGAATGCTAGAGGAAACAAAAATATGAGGTAGGGAACCATGCTTTGCACTGTGCTTTCTTTTTCTTCCTCTCCTTGTTCCCTGCTTTCACATAAAAATGATGATATGCACACATAGAAGCCCATTTTGGTATCTCTAGCCTCAGAAATCCTGGAACATATCAGCAGAACTCACTTACTTTCAGCACAGCAAGAGCCAGTTTCTATCATTTGAAGTGTCTTAATCAGATGAACATAAATACAGGCTTTTATAGTGCATGAAGAAGCATCTTAGCTGCAACAGCTGATATCTGATGAAACTCCTCTAAAATAATCAATGTTCATCAGTATAATGTATTAAAAAAAAAAAAAAAAAACTGGGAGGGGGAAGAGAAAATGAAGCCAAATCATCAAAAGAGTAATCAGGCACTGGAAAAGGTTTCTCAGGGAAGTGGTGGAATCACCATCCTTGGAAGTGCTCAAAAACAGTGTAGAGGCCCTTAGGGACATGGTTTAGAAGCAGCCTAGGCAGTACAAGGGCAACAACTGAATTCGATGATGTTAGAGGTCTTTTCCAACCTAGTTGATTCTATAATTCTAGGAAGCATTTCTGAATTTTTAAGTGTATCCATAGTCAATTCAGGTGTTTCAGAAACATTGTTATCAGTTGATTAACATACTCTGTAATTGAAAGCCTAAATATGTCCAGAAAATGCTATAGTCTCTAGATTTGCTTAACCTGGAATATAATGCAGTCATTACTGGCACAGATGGCAGGTGACATCAGTTTTGGATTACCTTGTTTCCTGGAATGGCATTTTACCAATACATGCAAGTATGCTGTTCCACCGTTTGGCCACCCTCTCATTTTTGCCCTATCAGTGACTTAAAACTCCTCTTAGAAGCATGTTATTATGGGAAATCCTTGGCCTTTATATTTGAAGAAAGTAAGTTTTAGTCACTAAGACACAAAAGCATGAGAACATGACCACTAAGGTACTGAAATAAAGTCCATCTTCACTGAGGGCTTTCCATTTAACACCACCTTCAAGCCAGTCCTGCTTTGTATTTTCCTGACCAGTCCTGATTCCCAGTAAAATGCCTTTGTTTTCCATCGGGGAACTGTCAAATAAAATGCATCCCCAAATTGAAATTTTGATAGAGGCAATTTAAAAAAACAAGATCAATTTTAATAATACCTCATATGCTTTAACTGCAGTGGAAACAGACAAAACCACTCTCTAGCCATGGCTGCAATTCAGACGCAGAACTGTAGGATGGCTAATGCAAACAAGATGATACAAAATAGTAATATGTAAATAGTAGTAATATGAACAGTGGTTTACACTGTGCATTGAGAGAAATGTAAGCAACAAGAAATGACCATGGTGTTTTTTGAATTTTTCTAGCTTTAACTTCATGTTTTATTGTCATGGTATGGCATCTGTGATGTGAAGATTTTAATCAACTGATGTGTCATAATAAGCCATGGGGTTTTGAATAGTGTATTTTTAATAATTTTTAGCTGATCAATATAAAAAAATTAAAATAATCATCTTTTATTGCTGAGTATATTTATATTGATGTTTACACTACAGGGCTTCAGGTTTATAACCCTTTAACTAGTACAGCTCCATATTGCTTGATTATACAATCTCAAAGTTACACATATGCAGGAAAGTTAATATTAATTTGGAAAGTAATTTGGAATCTAATTCTTTCAGAAAATTTATTCCCAAAAAGAATGAGTCCCACAGCTTCAAATACTTAAAAACTTCAGCGTCTTTTCATTCCCTGAGCCAGCTCATTTGAAGCGTTTCCTTTAGACATGTATATTGGCATCGACTGCTCTGAAATGAATTTTAATTAGGTCAGAAATAGACCTACTGCCTATTAAAAGAAAGCCTCTATAGATCAGTGGATAGCTCATGGTCACTGGAAAATGTTTCTCTTTCCCACTTAATCCTGCCCTGGTTTTGGCTGTCTACTTTAGAGGAAAAAAAAACAAAACACCCCAAAACCCAAAAAACACACCCCACACCAAACACACCATGGAAAATAGAAATGAGACAGGTAAACTTCCCTGCATCCCATAATTTTGCACCTCTGTGGACTTCAGATACCATGACCCAATTCCTTTAGGCCTTAGATCAAGGCGTAAGAATTTTTTTCAACAAAAACCAAAGACCACTGGAAAGGGCCATAGCAATGGACTGTTCAGCAGTCACCCAAACTCTTGATTTCTTCTGAAATTGATATCAATGAGAATCTGCCCTAGAATGAGCAATAAATCATTTGTTAATTTCTTTCAAATAAGAATCACAGGATCTCACAGGATGCTTGCTTAAAATCCTATTAATTTTACTAAAAAGCTATTTTCAGTCACCTTATTCAATGTACTTCCAGTTCTGCGCGGATCCCAGCAGCTACTGAAAAATATGATACCTTCCTCTTTCTTTGGATTCAGGAAACTGAAGACACCCTTGTCATCTGACACTGGATTACCTGTTACCAGCATGTTGCTTGGACTCAGATTTCATCTAATTGCCTTGAACAATGATGATGTGGGTACATTTATTATTTTAACTCTGTCTTCTTAGCAGCCTCATATTGGTGATTATTTTTTCAGAGACACAATACCTGGAAATATGCTGGATTTTCTTGGTAATACATTAAAATGAATTTGCCTGGAAAAGTAGTAATAAAGTTTCCAAACTAAGCTGATAGCTATCGCATAATCTAGGCCAGAGTTTACATCTGGGCTAGACCAACAAAGTGATATTTAAACCTAAAAATATATGACAATTTATATCAGTTGAGAATCAAAGCAGCTGTTTCTAATGGGATTTCATTCAAAGCAATTAGAAAACAAAGTTGGAAATCCTATCATCTCGTTAGTTTTCCAAAGTCTATTATCTAGTCTGTGTATTGCTTCTAGGGAAATGGGGATCTTCTCCAATTACTCATTCTTAATTCATATGCCAGACTCCCCAAGCTTCTCCCTCCACGACTCCACATGACACAGAAAAAAGCAGCTGCATCACCTAGCGGCTAAAGCAAAGCCTTCAGAGGAGCAAAGACACTTGTGAGAACTGGGCTGCTTCTCCCAGCTCTTCCGTCTCCCACATTTACAATGCACAAAATTAATTTCATGCAATATGCAGAAATTTTATTGTGCACATTTTATTTAGAGAACTAGTGCTTGAATATGTAAATACAAATTAGCTCCTCAATGGGAACTACCTTCTCTTCTCAGGTGTAATAGGGAAGAGCCACCACACAAGAATAGACAGGGGCAGGTCACTCACAGGACTGTAATTAAAGGCTTTACCTCCTGCCCTCTGGCCATTGCTTAAGCCTCTGGAACAGAAGATAAACGTTTCTTCTTTAAAGCTCAGCCCAACTACTACAAAGTCTCACATGCTCTTCACCTGGTCCACAAAATTTGTGTGACTTTAACATATATGAATCATACTCAAATCTGCAATCTGCATCAACTTGAGTAGGAGTCACTACAGAAGTGGGATGGAGCATTATTTTGAATGCAGTTAAAAGACAGGATTACCCCCCTCTCCGCCCGCAGAACTGTATATACAAACAGGTCATCACACTGCAGATAGAGAATTTGCCATACCATAACACTAAGTACAACTATTATGCACGAGTTTTAATTGCATATTATTGTTAGATCTGACAGGGATTTTTTATCTCCTCAAAAGAAATTTGCAATGATGGGGTCGGGGTACAGTAAGATGAAGACAACAGCAAAACCTACAAAAAAACAAAAAGCCACACAAGACAACCAGATTTTGAAAGATTGTAATTTGACACAGGAAGTACTTTCTGGTATCTTCACCATGTTTAGTATTTTGTGGAAGCCATAAAACAGAACATAGCATGGGATACATACACTATGCTGCAAAACTACCTAATCCATGCCGCTGAAGACAGGCAAGAGACACCTGAACTAAAATTTTCTTCGCACATACCCAAGGTGTATAATATTATACTGGTCTAAAAAAAAAAAAAAATTAAATTAAATATTCCTATACTACACTGCTCTTCAGAGCTCCATAGAATCATAGAATAGTTAGGGTTGGAAAGGACCTTAAGATCATCTAGTTCCAACCCCACTGCAAGGGGCAGAGACACCTCACGCTAAACCATGTCACGCAAGGCTATGTAAAGCCCGGCCCTGAACACTGCCAGTGATGGAGCATTCACAACTTCCCTGGGCAATCCATTCCAGTGCCTCACCACCCTCACAGTAAAGAATTTCTTCC
>JASSUY010032632.1:12723-40685 GCA_032466535.1 Forpus xanthops | reverse complement strand
TAGTGATTTATGTTACACCTTAGTTACTAAACTGTTCTTATCTCAACCTGTGGGAGTTGCATTCTTTTGATTCTCCTCCCCATCCCTAGGGACTGGGGAAGAAAGAGGGGGGAGTGAGTGAGAGAGTGACTGTGTGAGTTTGAGGGGTTTAAACCACAACACCAGGTTACAAATGCATGAGGGAATGCAATGAATAGTGTGACAGCACTGAGGACACAGGGGTGAAGCAAGAATATCCCAACTTCGACTGGACAGAAAGCTTAACATAACACAAAGTCATTATATGTATAATCTAAAGTTTTTCTGTTGATAAAACTAAGAGAACTTTTCCAGCAGGGACAAAAAACATCACTGGACAGTGTCCTATGAGACTGCACTCTCAATCCCACCTGAAAATTCAGCATACAGTGCTATGGTGAGGACTACTAGTGCCACAGGCCTACCAAAAGCACCTAAGAGATTCCTTTGCCCTTGCAAGCATCCATACCTAGGAGAAGTTGAAACATGTGTGACATCTAGGGCATTCACAGGCTTGTTGCTTTGGCTACACACCAGTTCCTCCTCAGGAATGAGTAATAGTCATTTACAATGTTGTTTCTCAATCAGTTTAAGCCAGTTTATGCAGGCCACTGTAAGACAAAGTCAAGCCCTCTTACAGAAGCTCATGCATACTGCTTGTGCTGCCAGGTCCTTTGTACACCAACACAAGCATTTGTCTGGCCAAGATTTTCCTTTGTAGTGTTAGTTTCAACACAGATCTGTTTCTTGGCCTTCTTCTCTGAAAGAGCATGGAAGAAGGGAATATACAGGATAAGGAATGAGAATGGGCAGGCAGCAGCACAATCATCCAGAAGAAGTGACAGCTTTTCATGACTTCAGATGATTACAAAATTATGGCACTAGTTGTATGACACCATTCTTGGATAACTGGATAACTAGAACTTCCTAAATAAGGATTACAAGTGATAAATATTTAATGAACTAATAGATATACATGACATGCATTTAATACTCTTCCTGGAACAAATGTCTAATTATTCAATTCCTCTAAAAGACAGTCATTCTTTAAACATGCATGTGAGCAAAAGTAGTCTAATGTGAACATCTGAGATTAGTTAATAATGAAGAACATGAATGAGGTCAAAATGCACAGTCATTCAGAACCAAAACGTCATTTGGATGTGAGAAATGTTTTTGTGGCATTCAACCAGTTCTCTGAGGATTTTATGAAGTTCTAAGGCTTTGTTGTATCAGGCTCCTTTCTGACATTTGGAAGCCAGGTATCATAAAAAGTTTAAAGGCTGGGGAAGGAGGGGGAAAGGAGGCAGTGAAGAGCGGGAAACATCATGGAAGGGAGGCTTCTTTCCAGCTCAAAAGAATCTATTGAGGAAAAAAATGGCAATTTTCTCATTGAGCCCTGAGGTTTTGCTGCCTGAGGTGCGAGTTCTCAATCCTACTTTCCTAGCATAATCCTCTGTAAAACAAAGTAAAGGATGGTATGTACTTAGGGTGACAGCAATAGGAGGAATTTTCTCCAAAATACTTTGAAACATTACTGTTTATTCCTTACTGTATGAATAGAAAGTTTGTGAACTGAACTTCCACAAAGGCATGTTTTGAAAGCGAAGACTTCAGAATACTTACTTTAACTCATGCTTATTGTCCTCACCTAACTTCTACTCAAAGCTGAGCTTTATTTGTAAACGAAACTAGTTCGGGTCAGATTCAAGGGCCATCAGGTGAAAATGAATGAAGTTTCTCTGTCTCATTGAGTCAGCTCAGGTTTTAGCCTTGAGGGCAGATTCCCAAAAGATTTTAGAGGTTTCAAGTGTTCACTATGCCTACCCAAGGCTATGTTATCAGAAACAGTCAACCACCACACTAGGGGATAATCAGCACCCAGGCTCTGATCATTGAAGGTTGAGTTAGATTCTGGTCACTTATTTGGCTGTCTATATAGAAATGAGGATCTCTGCATATATTGCCTAGGGAAAGCAGCCACAGAGAACAGGATTTACCAGCTTCTAGATCTGTCTGGGTTCCAGAGGCATTACTCGTGAAAAATTCAAAGAACGGAAAAATAAACAAATGGCAAAATAAAATAAAAGAAAGATCAAACAATACTTTTACTAGATTAAAACCTGACTCATGGATTTCTAATGTTTTGGGTTTGTCTTAACCAGTTTAAATTTAAAACTTAAATTAACAGGCCCATCATATTTACTTATTGATTTGTCAAGCAGCATCAAGTCAGTATATAGGCAGAATTGTGTATGATGTAAATATAAAAGGATATCCCAGACAACTGCACCATTCCCCATAGTAACAAGTCATGTGATCTCTTCAGAAAATGTAAATAAAGCCATAAAGTCATGTCATTGTGCACAAAAAATCCTGCAGAGTAGATGCCTTACAGATATGAACTCTGTAATAACCTATCCTCCTTGGAAACCTAGGTAATTTTTTCCCCACTGCTTTGTGTGTATGTGCTTCTGAAAGAAGTTTCCTTCATTTAATAGCTTGCATTCTGTCCTGGGGCTTGTTAGTACAAAGGAGACAAGTCTAATTTTGCTAATCCATGCTGTGAAGGGAGTCAAACAGCATTTCCTGTATTCTCTGCCAGCATGAAACAAAATCACACTTCTATCAGGTTCTTAATACTATCTCACAAGATAAACTTCAACTGCTAATAATACCTGACACATCTATGTATGAGCACACCGAAAAAAAAAACTTCAGGACAAATTGATCCCTGGTGTAACTTTACTGAATTTACTGGAATTAAACTAGTACTAACTTGGCATATTATGGGGTCAAATCAATAAGCTGGAGAGCCTCTTGTTCCTGCAGGCTCACCCTGACAGTCAAGGTTAATGGTGCCAAGCAGAGCTCTTGCCACTTTCCTGAAAGTAATCAAAACCTTGAACTGGGATTGCACAACAGTGACAGACAGCTATTGTAAGGGTTCTGTTTTTTCTTCCTTCTCTTCAGACAGCAGAAATTTGGGCAAGGAAGAAAAGTTCAAGTCAGTGTAGTTCATCAGGTCCTCATGGGGTCTGTGCCAACATCTGAAAAGTCAATGGGAACGCCTTAAAATCACCAGTATAGCAGATTTTAGGAGACCAGTAGAAGTATGAATACAAGACCTTCAATTTTGCAAAGGAGATTAGGAAGAACATGTGAATCCCAGAGGGACTCTCAATACCAAAGTCCCTTACCAGAGTTCAGAATTCTTCTAAATTTGGCCTAATTTGCCAATTTGGACTATCTTTTCTTACCTTCTAATCCTTCAGAAACAAGTAATCGCCCAAATAATTAGTTTTTATTTTTCCTAAGGTGGAAGCTTAACAACACTTTACAAAATCTACTTTTGTTGATTTTACTAGTTTTGGGGAGAGGGGGACTACGGGGATGGGGGGAAATGCTGCTTTTTGAGAGACTTTGATCTTTCCAGCTTTTCCTCTTTCAAAATCAATACTACATTTCTCTTCACCTGGGAGACACTTATGGAAGAGAAGAGAAAATACTGTTCAAAAAGTATAATCTTTTGTATCAATATTTTCAAGTTTACAAGATCCATAATCTGACCAATGCCCCTGTGTGATCCCACTTTGTTTGGGTGGGATCTGTCTTCCAGTATTGATCTGGACAGTCCAGGACTGGACTCACCAGTGCACTCTAGAATCTGCTTCAACCTTAGTATCAATAATGTCAGCAACGAACTTTGGCAAGGGTAGCAAAACACCCTCACCTCCAAAAGCTTGATGACCCTGCTTAAATAAAGCTCAAATACAAGGCAGGAGTTGGTAGGGAAGGATCTTGACTTAAGCAATACAGTCAGACTTGTTTCAGACTGTGAAATTTGAATCTAATTGTAAATCTTTATTTGTGTGTTGTATTAATAGCAGGAAGGTGCCCTGCAACCATGCAGCTAAGACAGCAGACTAAACAGGTGCATACAGGAGAAGGACATCCATGCAACTTGAAGGTCTTCTGATTACAATGGCAATTAAAAGTCTCGGGGAGAGGCTAAGTGAGACTTCACACTCATGTGGCCTATGATCAACAGAAGTGCTCTGTTTCCTCGTTTAGGTACAAACTCCTCTGCACCTCAGGATTTTTGCACTGCACTGTTATCTACCTGCTAGGCTGGTAGATAACAGCGGTGTATGTGCTTTTTTCTTGTCTTCATAACTAATAAGCAAGCTCCTCCCACCTCCAATGGAGAAATTAGCATGTCAAGACAGCCTTTACCCAGTTTATCACTGAACAAGTGAGGCAGAAAAGCTCTGAAGTTAGGGGCAATATTTTGCAAACAAAGCTTGCTCATCTGGTTACTGACTAAGGACACTAAAGTAAATGAAATTGTCCCAGAGTTCACCTCCATCTCACACTGACATTCTTGCCTGGCCGTAACTTTGAACTCCACACAAGAAGTCCTCATGTCATGTAGTATGAGAAGAAAAATCACATCAATCTACTAAGATACCTATGTGTCTGAGATATTGGAGGGTACTTGAGAGGATATACTTTGTTTGTAATTTATAGCATCACCACACAAGGATTCTTCATGAGGGACTGTAGTGAGAGGACAAGGGGTAATGGGTTCAAATTTAGACAGGGGAAGTTTAGATTGGATCTGAGGAAGAAATTCTTTACTGTAAGGGTGGTGAGGCACTGGAATGGGTTGCCCAGGGAAGTTGTGAATGCTCCATCACAGGCGGTGTTCAATGCCAGGTTGGACATAGCCTTGGGTGGCATGGTTTAGTGTGAGGTGTCCCTGCCCATGGCAGGGGTGCTGGAACTAGATGATCTTAAGGTCCTTTCCAACCATAACTCTTCTATGATTCTATTATTCATCTTAAATGACATGTTCATAGAAGACAAACCAAAGAAGTGCTACCTTTTTGGCAAAGTGTTTTACAGTACAATGTGAGTTCAACAGATTGGAAACTGTAAATGACATAGCAATGTTCAGGGCTGCTTTGACACACAAACATTGTACTTCACATATCTCCTAACTTCAAGGGCATCAACTTGCAGCTTCTGCAGAGAGCACTGTAACTTGGAACAACATATATTTTGCCAAGGTGAGTGGCTCCAGAAAGGAGCTTTCAACCCCAGAGTGAGGGGAAATACAGCATCCAAGAGCCTCAGTTCTTAAAGGCACAGGAGAGGCTTCAGATAGCTGTAGGGCTGACGGCTGTTAGTGACCGTATATCTGAAATTCAAAGAGTTGGCTACTTTTATGTGGCACATACCTGTGCTGTGCATCTTTGGGCCTGCTTCCTACCTGCTTGAGCAATGCATCCACAAAAGGCTGGCAGCCCACTACCAACAAAAACATCTGCTGGGGCCCCTGTGGACACAGACCCCTTGCAGCAAGTGACAAGCTTTGCAGAATTAAGCTCTTTTCAGGCCATTTTTCAGATTGTCTGTACTGATAACCTTCACAACTGTAGGATCTCAGACATGTGAACAAAGCAATATTTGCTCATTTATTGTTACAGATATTTGGCAATACATGGCAAGAGTATGACCATTATCAATGAATAATACTTCAATAAAGTAGCTCTCTACTAAAGCAATGACTTTGAAAACAGACACTGTACTGCATATAATGGCAAGAAAATATCTACCTATTTTTGAAATAACCTTCCTAAAAAGAACATTGCAGGCACTGGTGTTCTCGATAGATGTTAAAGGAAATCTCTCATCATCACCATCCCAAAGAAATAAGTACACTATTTTGGATAAGCGCCCATGTCTCGGACACACCATATGATAGCTATGTCTTCACAATGTGTTAGTTATATTATTTATGACATTTATGATATGAGCTATGCAGAGACTTCTCAGTGCCATTTACAGTCCCACAGAAGGACAAATCTGGAAGTTATCCAACATAAATGATTGAAACTGTCATTCCTCAGTGACCAAGGCTGCAGAAACTTGGAGCACAAACTGTATTAATGTGTCCTCTTATCCCTGTGGCTACCCCCCCTGCCCTACCTCTCATATACATGCATTGCACAGATACTCTCGACCACAGAAGGAAAGCACTTCATTGGAGCAAATGAGCAGAATCAGTGAGAACAAGGTGTAGAGACAGTAGGTTCACAGGAAACTATACCTCAAAACTAAACGCCAGAGATGGAAGATGCAAAGTGAAACTGAAGGCAGAACCCCAAATCTTTAAACATTCAGAACAGCAACAGTACATGGTAGAAAAACACAAAAGGAGTGTCAGATTCCCAGTGAGGAAGGGAAATAATCAGTTTTGAGATAAGTTAGGGAACAGGGAAAACTAAAAAAAAAAAAAAAAAGGAAAAAAAAACCACAAAAAGAAAGCAAAACAAAATCAGGAAGAAACTAACAAAAAAAAAATCTATTGCAGTAGATGCGACTAGCCCTTGGTATGCTGCAGACCCAAGACAGGGTACCAACAGGAGGCACATACAAAGAAAGTGCCTTTGCTAAGGGCTACCAGGAGGCTGAGGGCACAGCCCAGCAGAGAAATGAACTCATGGCTAAAGACTAGAATTTTTCTGTGTGAATAAAGGATGTAAACTGAGGTCACGCTGACTGTAGAGCTTCAAGGTGAAACACACATGGATTTTCCAAAGGATTAATGGGTCTTTTTTCCTTTCCAAACTGTTCCACTGGCAGCAGCTACCTAACCAGTTGTGTCTCTGCTGAGAAAACTGAAGGAATTGGGCAATGTACAGTCATTTCAAAGAGATTTAGGTCAGGTCTGGTCAGCTTTTTCTATGTTAGTAGCAAGAAGAGAATCTTAAACTTTGTTCTGTTTGACTGAGGAGGTAAATATCAGTTCCTTTGTTCTCTTATTGGAGCTGGTGATGTGCCTTCTGTTTTCCCATAGTTTATTCATTCACATCACACATATCTTGGATTACAGGATTTAGTTTCCTCCCTATTAAAATTCAGGAGGAAATTGCAAGGAGAGACCTTTATGCAGCAACACTCATCAAAAGTTTGCAAGACAAGGTGTAAAAATTATGTGGGTAGGCATTATCCAAGCCAGTGTTGCATAAATGAGGTGAGAATAAGCCATAAGGGTACTGGCTCTACTTTTCACCTCAGCAGCATCACCCACACAAGCTCATTATCAGAGCACACACTCTGGTCTGGCACTACTGTAATTTGGGATAACAGCTATCATCCAGTATTTCTTCCCTCCTGCTATTACACAACCAGTGTTTCCTTCACATGCTATCAAACAGAATGAAAACATCATGAACAGATGAGAGCACAGCAGAAATTCCCAGGATTTCCCAAGGAGTTAGTACTCCTAGGGAGGCTGTGCTAAGAAGCGGTACATGCCCTAGAGTCCCAGGCATCACACATGAGAAAGGCTGAGACATTTTGCCTAAGACCAAATTAAATGCAATGGATAGATAGTATTGGAAGGGATTCAGCAAGGACCCTAGTTCAGTTATCTACATTTGGGTGTAAAATCTCAGGGTGAGTTTGGATCACCATAAAAATTTTACCTAAGTACTGACTGGGCTTGGAAATATGCTTTCCCTTTTCATTTTCAGTACACCTGTAATCTGACTGTGGGATCTTATCTGTGCTTTTTATCCAGAGGAAATGAGATTGCATCTTATACCCTCTAAACATTGCTCACAGCTTCTCAAGGAACTTGGCTGCATGAGGAATCATCCAATATATTGGAATAGCCTCTGGGCCAAGGTAATTTCTTTAATCTCATCTCTTCTAAATATTATTTCCATGAGACACATCATTCCTTTTTTGCACCTATTACCCGGAGGTGTTTGCTTGGCTGCCTTTGCTGGACTTATAGAAATAAATTGTATTTTTAGAGTTCTGGTACTGTTGCTTTTTGTTACCAGAGATGCTCAGCAGAACCATGTTACGTTACAGGATTTTTAGGTAAATCTCATTTAAACTCCCAAGAACGGATGGCTAACAAAGCCTCCAGAGATTTGTTCTGACAACAAATTCTCCTGTTAGGATTCTTGCAATTTCTTGTAAATCCGCAACTGACTGCCCTCAGCTATCTGTTTGCATTTATTGGGGGATTTTTATTAAATTTGCATTCTTTCTGTAGGGTGCTTTAGCCTTATCAGATCTTCCAAATATTTCTAGAGTGAAACAGACAATGCTGCCTTGAAAGTTATCCCTGCAAGTAAAGGTCTTCCTCTTTTTTTTTTCTCATGGCTCTTCCCCCAAATTTTCAACATGACTTTGCAGCTACTGTCAGCAGGACTTGACACCAAAGGCATGGAAATGCAGGCTTGCGAGTACTTCTGCAGTGATAATACCACTTCTTCTATCCTGTGCAGCATTCCTAACTGTATTCAGCATGGCATTGGGCCTTTCTCCTTTCCACTTCTACGTTTCTAATACTGCTTCCTTTCTGACAAATCATAAAATAGGAATGGAGAAGCTTCAAGGAAGAGCAAAAAAAAAACAGTTACTAGCATGAAAAGACATTAATGACGATACAGATCAAATAAAATTTAGTGAAAAGAGGACATAAATTAGAACTGCCATTAACAGATGTTTATGAAAAATAAATGGAAAAGAGATTGTAAAGGTTTACTTTGTCGCACACTGTAACAACAAGAGGTGCATCAATGAAATTAAATGGCAAAGAAGAAGGGATGATAGGAAATCTTTTTCCCAGAACACATAATTAACTTGTAATGTATTTTCCATGAATCATTATAAGGCCAAATTAACAGGATTTAAAACCCATCAGAATGTTTCTATCAATAAGTATATCCAGGTACATGTAACTATGAATAAAATGCAGGAGGAACAATAACCTTCAAGAAATCTGTAAGTCCTGAAAAACCTAAGTTCTATCATGAAAAACATACCCTTTGAAAGCACCTCCCACAAGTATGATCTGCTGTTGGAAGCAAGAAAGTGAATTAGATGCTGCATTTAGGAGGGTTATCTGTACATCCCTACATATCTAGTTAGGGATTTTCCATCAGCCCCACAAAAGTATACGTTTTTCTTCAAAAGTGCAGCTCTGCCTACTGTTGGATTGTTTTCAAGTTTATGTTTGCTTTCTCTTGATGGGGCTAATCTGTTAATTAAAAAGTAATAAAGTGGAAAATCTCCCTCCCCTCCCATTTAAAGCCTCTTTTTGTATGATCCTTTCCACATCGTTGGGTACACTGTTAGGGTAATTTTTTTTGGTTATTGTTGCTTTCAAAGCATATTCAGTATAAAAGCAGCCTTCCAGTGTCTGAAGGGGGCCCACAAGGATGCTGGAGAGGGACTTTTCAGTAAGGACTGTAGTGATAGGAGAAGGGGTAACGGGTTCAAACTTAAATCGGGGAAGATCAGGCTAGATAAAGGAAGAAGTTCTTTACTGTAAGGGTGGGGAGGCAACGGAATGGGTTGCCCAAGGAAGAGGTAAATGCTCCACCCCTGGCAGTGTTCAAGGTCAGATTGGACAGAGCTTTGCAATACATGATCAAGCATGAGACATCCCTGCCCATGGCAGGGGGATTTGAACTAGGTGATCCGAAGGTCCTTTCCAACCCTAACTGTTCTGTGATTCTGATTCTGTAACCTTCTATACCACAAAAAGCTTCATCACTGATACAGGTGATATTGAGTGGATATCCTGAGTAACACCAGGCAGGTACTGGCAGTACACTCAGAGCTGGGCTTGTACCATGCTAAACTGTTACCGATGATGAACCAAAGCCAGTTAGTGCTCATATTTTGCTCTTGAAGGAGCAGGAACCCGTGATGGTGACCCCGCGGCAGCTGGTCCTGTCCCGGCACAGACCAGGATGTTCAGCGCATTGAGGAGTTCGGGATGATGGGGAGCGGCCGCCACCCCCCATGACGAGTGCCCGAGTGACGAGTGCCAGGGTCAGCCGCAGCCTGGCACGGTCAGATGCGGCCACGGTGGAGAAGTGACACTGGAACAAAGACACTCTCCTCCGCAACGCGCTTCGAGCCCGGGCTGAGGGGGGACAGCGGAAGCCGCTCATTGTAATGCGGACAGCGCCATCTCGCGGCGGCCGCTCCGATGGACGGGACGATCCGCCGCCGTCATGTCCATTCCACGAGCGCCAGTGTCACTTTCCTGGCCGCCCTGCATGAGCCGGGGTGCCCTAACGGAGTCCGGGCTAGAGCTGGCCCGAAAGGAGGGTTTCTAGTGCCCGGGAAGCTCCAGACTTCTTGGAGGAAGCAACACTCGCTGACAAAACGTGTTTCTGGGCTTATAAAGCCATTCTGGGGAGCGCTGCTTGTTAGCGAGGTGTGAGCTAGGGCTTACGTGTTGGCCCATTCTGGGCTGTGACCTGCTCTTTCAGCATACTTCAGAGGTCCCGAGCCTGGGAAATCTCCACCAGATACATGGGAAGCAAGCACACGGTGCTGTGGCAGCCACTCATCCCTGTGATGGTGGCTTTGGTCAGTTACAAACAAACTTCTGACTGCTGCGTGGAGATCCCCATCTGAGGAATCTCGGTTTGCTCATCCCAAATCTCATCCTGCTCCTGTGACTCACTGTGCTGTGGAAAGCAGCTGTTCCGAGAATGCTGTGAAATGGAAACCTTGGATCTCCCTGGGAGATCAATTTTTCAAATGGATTATTTCAGGAGGATCAACATTGTAATCAAACATCACAAAACTACAGTGTGTGTGGCATTTGCTTGACGAAAATATGGGGTGAACGGTGTGCAGGATCTCTCTGTAAGAAAAGGATTAAGAAAAACACAACAGAGAGAGGAATTAGGGTGGTGTGGGGGTGAGGGAGAGAGAAAGAAGAGAGACCAGAGAAGAAAACAATGTAAAGAGGCTTTAATATTTTACTGAATAAGAGGGACAAATTCAACCTCTCACTTCACCAACTCACTTTTCACCCTAATCACATTATTGCTCTGAATTAACTTTACTACCGCCTGTTGACCCAAGCCCTGTAGCTAGCTGGCAGTCCCAAGGAACAAGTGAATTCCCTCATTCCCAATCCTGTCTGCAAACAGTATATTCTAACTCTTTAAAAGGAACTGCACAGATGCCCTTCACCATTTTCTGCACCATTAAGATTCCTGTACAACATTTACAACACAGCTATATGGGCCTGACCCATCGTGGAAAAATTATTGTTGATTGCAAAGAATTTACAATACAGTCCCCTCTAAGTACAGATTGATTCCTCTGTTTCCATTTCCTTTTATGCTTCCCAAGAGTAAATTTTGCTGCTTCAAGATATTACAGAGTATCCTCCAGGCTTTTCATGGTTACTAGTATTTTAAGTCATCCTTTAATCTTCTGTAAATCACTTTGTTACATCTTTTCTAAAGTGCCTTTTGCCAGTTCCTCTCTGCTTTCCCAGGGACCCCGCTGCTCTTGTGAGAACAAATTTAATTTGCATTGATCTCTGTTCCCAAACATCGCAGAGTACAATCAGCTCCACCGCTTTATGGAGTTCATTAGTTCATTGCAATGGACATCACCCCACTTCACATGCATTTATGCTTTATAAAAAAGTGTGTATTAATGTATATGATGCCTGTGGCCCAAGCCCGTAGAGTGCTTCCAGAGCTGAAAGATTAACAGGCAAAGTCTGAGGGCACAAATCCAGAAATCAGACTTGTGAAGTGCCTACTCAGCTGTCACAACCTGTGGCCTGAACTCTAGAGAAACCTGTGTTTGTAACACTGAAGCCTGTAATGTTGGACCACAGTACTGGAGTGCGTAATGCTGTGCAAGCATCCCCCTTTCTCTACAAGTTAGCAGATCTGATCACAGACTTGTTCACTGATGACTCTGAATAAATCAGTTGAATTTGTGCAAATTCTCAGCTCCACCCTGTTGGGCTCTTTTGAATAGCTGTCCATTATGGGTGAATTGCATTGTGTTAAGAACTGGAAGTCCTGCCTCCATGTCTGCATATCTCCTGCACCACCAGAAGCAGAAATAATGACTCTTAGCTATCAAACCACTGTTCTGGAAATGCCTTCCAGCGCTCATCCAAAGACAAAAGTACTTTAATGCTTTCAGCCTGGCAGAAGAAGGACCATCCAAAGACAAAAGTACTTTAATGCTTTCAGCCTGGCAGAAGCAGGACACTGGCACTGAGATAGCCATCAAACTGTGATCTGCAAGCTACTGATGCTTCACTGAGGCTAGGGTGGGGATAACAGTCATATTAAAGAGCCAACCTATAACATTTTCAGCTGCAAAGCTGTGTTTTGATCAAAGAGCAAACAAAAAGATGCAATCGGGGGGTCTGTCAGTAGCAAGCATGAAGAGCAGTAGAACAAATAATTTAACTGGACTGCGTCAACACTTGTTAAAAGCTGATTTTGAAAGGGAAAGTGTCAATACTGCACGGATATAGGGGTGGCACAACAGCATCATAGTTACCAGGAGAGTAGTGAGACCAAGGCCATCACAACCCTCCTTCGAAGGGAAAGAGATCTATTGAGCTAAAAGATTCTTCTATGCAAAATACACATCAACTGAAACATTAATTCTGGAAAATATATAATAATGGCCCATTTTGTATTTGACCTCCTGCATAGACTGGATTAGGTGGACTAAAATTATTTTCCCCTTCTCCATCTTCTGAGATGCTCTAATTTGAGTATAAGCACATACAGATGGAAGAAAAACATGTTGACATGTCAGCACAGAGCTGCTAAATGAACAAGAAAAGAGAAAATTAATTTTATTTAAAGCCTCACAGAGAAATCTGTTTCCCACTGTAACAACTCCCTGGCATGCAAAGGACCACACTCAATGAGTAAGTTGATCAGCAGAACATGCCAGTGAGACAAGCACAGCAAATCAGTAATGGCCTTGTCTTGAAGAATTAAAGCCTGACTGGAGCTCTGCTGGCCTAGAGCTGTCCTTACTTGTACAGAACAACTGTCTCAGAATAAAGCCAACAGCCATAAAAATACACCCCTAGTGCCAGTGCATCTGTGCAGACTGGAGAGTAGTGGCTTTCAGTGCCTTTACCCTCTAAGCACTGTCCCAGCTGTAGCCAGTTTTCCACCACAGCTCCTGCTCTATGGAATAGCCAGCTAGACCAGTGGTTGGGTGCTGTACACCTACACTAGAGAGTCAGCCTCCAGCTAAAAGTCTTTCTAGACGATCTTAAAATCGTATGAGATAATCTGCTCCTCACACCTCTTTTCCCCATACAATGTTGTGAGCCACCCATTCCTACCACTTGCCTTGTGCGAGCCCTGTTGCTATTTACCTTGAGACCCAGCTCAGGTAGTTAAATGGATAGAAAACACTTCCCTCTATCTATGGATTTACTTTACTAGCCTTTTAATTCCCTGAACCGGCTCACCATGTGTGCAGGCAAGCAGCAATGCAGAAGAGGTTGTGTACAGAATAAGATGTAATCATATACCTAACCACAATTACTTACAGCAACTAAGTATATGTTATGCTCAAAAATTAATAAATTTAATATACAGGATGATACAGAGATGGGAGAACAATTTCAGTATTCTGGGGGTAACTAGCCTCTGGATTGATTATAAACCATGCCCTTGCTTTCATATATAGCAGGGTTTGGTAATCCTGATACAATCACTTATGCTGCTAGCAATGCTGCATTAATAATGAGGAAGAAAATATTCTGCTTCGAGGTACATAAAGGCCCATTGTAAAGTAGTAGCCTAGATATAATTGTGCTTGAATTAGTCCACCGATTTTCCTTTGCAAGGTGACCAGCTTTGTGAACAGTGAGAAAGTACAAAACCAAACAAAGCCATAGCTGGCAATTACTCCAAACACTTGCACCAGCTGGGCTCATTAAAAGTAATTGGGAGGCATGTAAATGATATTCTTCCATTAACCTGGCTCAATTATTCAGAGTTAATGTGTCAAGCTTTTACCCAGCTACAAAAGCAGCATTTGTGGACGCTTTTTCTGAGAGAAAATTATAAAGGGGGGTAAAAAGCATACTCCTTTGTAACTGCATGTTGTGCCAGACCAAAATGAACACTCAATCAAAAAAGACTTTAAAAATGGGGTTTCTCCTGCATTCTTTTAAAGGTCTGGTTTTATACACAAGGACTTCAGTGGTGTAACTCATTTATCCTCCTCCTCTGAAACCAGTTCTCAGCCTTCATACAGTGGTTTAAGACCTCAGTCTTAAAACCTTGGCCAGATTCTGCTCTAGGGTTTACATGGGGCTTCACTGCATTAGGAGGAGACATGAATCTAACTTTTCATTCTGATGGTGGTTATTACTTTTGCCCAGTTTTCAGATTAAAGGAAATGTGTAATTCAGGGCTAGGGACACTTCTGCTTCTCCGGGGCTTTAATCTCAAGGCCATCATTTACTGAATGACCTTTGTTTCACAGTCTGGATGGAAAGGCTCCCTGGTTTGAGAGGAACCCACATGAGAAAACTCCTTCCGAAAACAATACTTGGAGGTAGATACGCTGACTGCAGATATGCTGATTGCAGTTTTCAAAGAGCACCAAGGATATAGGCCTGCCTGCTCCTTTGGGTCTAAGTGGACATGCCTTGAGGTCTCTGAATATTCCAGGTGGGAACCAGATGATTCCTTTCTCCAATAAGCTATTCACCTTTCTACATAATCTGTTTGTCTCCTTTCAAAAAGCCCTTCAGCATATCATCTCAGCATGTGAAGATGGAAAACTGCAATAGCAAGATGTCACAGGAAGGGGAGAATAAGATTACCTTTAATAGGACCACTGTAAACCTTACTGCCTGCAGCAGCTCTTTCACACCTCTGCTACTGGATACAGCATTTTCTGGCTGTGGGCTCAAGGCAGACTTCATATACCCTGCTGAATGGAACGACCTTAATTTCTGTCAGCTCCCTGAATTAGTTCCAGATTTATTCTGAGGCAAGGGGAGAATCTGATCCTGTCTGAAAACAAGTGAGTTTATTACATGCTGGGAATTTTCAAAGGTGATACATCCATCAGTTTTCCTTTCTGACTAACATTTGGCAAAATGTAACTGTCAAAACTTTTTAATTAAAAAAAAAAATGTTTGTTATTTGTTCCAAGCTGCGTATTAAATGTCAGTGACAAAAGTTTCCATACAGCCTTTGTGGGCTCACATGCATAACTACACTATGACCTACCCCAAGGAACAGCCTTGGAGCTTGGAAAAGCTTAAATCCACCGAGGCAAGGGTGTGAAAACACAGCTGGTCCCAGCAGCTTCTGCTGCTGCTGTAAATCCCACTGTGCCCTTCTGCACGTCCCTTCAGCCTTAAAGTCTTTTGAGGTGAAACCATAAGCTCTCCTTCTCAATGCAGTTCTTTTTGGCACTAAAAACCACTCTGAGGCAAGGACAGTTTGGTATATTTTCCTTGTTTACTCGTCAACCTCTTAAAAAATTAAGTTATTAATCAAATAAACATTCACCTCCACTGCATTAAGGCTTTCTGGCCAGAAAGTCACATAGGTGGTTATTTCAAATATGACTCTGCTTCCATTGAAGACTTTTGGCAGAAAAAAATAAAACAATCTGAAGTATGGACGTGGATAAATACACCTTGTGATAATTACTGCCTAGCATTACACTTCTAAAGCAGTCAGCTGAGCTTCTAGTTTGAATTTCACTAATTTGCTTACTTGGTCCAAACCAAAAGAAAAAGAAAAAGCAACTCCCCTCCACCACACACACACACACTCATCATGTAGTTTATCTGAGATCTACACAGAAAGTGAAGCATTGCTTGAAAGAAGGAAGAGAAGTTTGCAGCAAAATTGTTTTGTAACAGATGTATCAATGGAAAAAGTTAGTAACTGGGAGTGTTCTCTCTTTCCCTGTCTCAAAGTTGCTATTAGTGCTGCTATTAGGGTGTAGCTTTCCTCTTGGGCTTCTGTGTTTGTTTTACGTATTGCTTTCCTCTTCCTTTTGGTCAGAAGCCTTTTTATGATCAAGCAGATAATACTGAGCAGCAGCACCGAATCTGCAGGACAAAATGAGCCTTTGCTTTAAATATCCAAGAGACAAATGGAGGTAAGTAGAAACAAACGGATTAAGCTGTTTGGGCTCGGGAATTGCTGTCAGTTCGTTATTCAGCAGTTACTAATGATTAGTACACTGGATTTGTTTTGTGGTTTTTTTTTTTTTCCCCTATTTGACTGTAATGTTAAGAATTTAACTAAAGTCTGATATGGAAGTACACTGAAGTTGTAATTGCGTTTGGCCTTTGGTAGGGATTACGGAGTTGGTTAGAATAGAAATCCTTTAAGCAGAGTTTCCTAGGCCTTCATGGCAGACCTTAAACACATTTCCCCTTCTCCTTTTTCTTCATCTTGCATATCATCTCTGTTTTTCTGATTCACTGTTCACACTGTACCTAATAGGAAAGATATCCTGCTCCTATTATCTTCCTGTATTTCATATATATTATAGAGGTTGTGTTTGCTCAGCTGTATTGGATCCTACTATAAAATCAGGGTGCAGAGGGCAGTTTCTGGATGCACAGTGAATCTCTGTAACTCATAAAATACAGCACCTGCTTCGCTGCAAGTATCCATGTGAAGCCAGAGCTGATAGGGTAAGTGATCCCACTTCATAATCCTATAATGTTGACACAGTTTGGTGGTACCGCCTCAAAAAAGAGATACTCAGAGCTAAGCTGGACTTTAAGATACATTGAAAATGGTGTCTTTAAAGGAAAATTACTCAGTACAGGTTTTGATGACATGTAGATCTTTTACTCATAGGTTGTCATATCTGGCAGTTAGGTGGATGAAAATTCTTTTTCATTGCATTGTACAAAGGTAGTGAGTAGTTTAGAGAAGCAAGGGGTGCAGGTCCAAATAAGACTCCACATGTGCATCAAGAGCAGTGAATAAAAGACTAAATATACTTGATATTCCTTCTGTCTATTTTCTAAATTATCTTTTAATAATCTTGAAATTTACTGAGATGGAGGTGTTTGGGTTGTTTTTTTTGTTTTGTTTTGGTTTTTTTTCTGTACCGTTCAATGAATATTTCTAGTATCAAACCTCAAGTTACATTAGCTTTGCATACACACCTATGTTACGGTTTTGGTCTTCCACTACACTATTGTAGTTTTTAAAGCCAGGTTTTCAGACTCAATTGCCAAAAAAGAAAACATTGTTATTTACTGTTTTTTGATAATTGAATCTTATGTCTATTTGAAAGTTTTTTTAGGAAAATATTGTCAGCAAGCAACTGCAGGTCAGATACCACAAAGCTAGTTCATATATGAAATAGAATGAACAGTTTTTAGAATTTACAATCTTTTTAGATTAGTCTCTTTTGTTCACGTAGATCAGACACTATGCTCTCTCCTGTTGTGAAATACCAGAAAGCAGCACTGCATTTTGGTGCATGAAGGATATGTAACATATCACAGGACATTAGGTCTGTGAGGGTGTGAGAGAAAGACATCCTTGAACTGGGAGTATATGAGTTAGCTTTCTGTTGGTCACATTACCTCTGACTTCTGCTCTCCTCCTGTCTGTCCTCCTCTCCCATGTAAACCTGAAATTCCTTGGGGCAGAGACCTTCCCTGACTGGGTGTTCATACACTGCTTGCATGTGTCTTGCTCTTGCATGGCAGCACAGCAAAGATAATTAATCAGATGAATCGGATTTGTTCATCCCTTCCTACAACAAAAAGTTCACTAAAGTTGATGGAAGCTATTACATGGTAGTACCAGATTTCAACATGACTGTGGTTCATTGGTTTCATGGAAACACTGAGTTAAACTGCATTTATGTCGGCAAATTCATGCTCAGAGAGCTGAGTCACTCTGTGCAAAGCAGCAGCTATGACTGCTTTTGAATATTTGCTTTTCCAAAGTACATTCTTCCTCTTCCACCAAAGCCTCCACTATGCTTCTTGCTGGAGATGTTTGCTTTTCCTACACTGCTCTGAGACAAAAAAACACGCAGTCACACAAGCTATCAGATTGGTGACGAGGGAAGAGAGCAAAAGTCCTGTGTCAGGAACAAATCCAAAAGACAGGCCTGGGTTATGTTTATAACCTCAAACCATTGATACAGACAAAAAAACAGGGATGTAAGATCATCATAAACCTATATAGTTACTTTCACTCCCTGATTTTGAACTCGCTTATACTAGTGAGTATTTTTACTGGCTTTTGAGTTTCTCTTTTTACACAGCTTGAAATACTGCCCACAGCCTGTGTAAAAATCCAAAGGAGCAGGTTCTGGATGCATGGAAATAACCTGTTGCAGTCATCAAAGCTACATCGAGGTACTCAAAGGGAAATAAGACCAGTCACCTCTTCTGTCCTGAACTCTCAGCTGGAGCACAGACCTTGGAATGCAGCTGTTAGCAGCTACTACTCACAAGTCCTTCTGATTGATTATTCTAGCTGGATTTCTAAAATAAAAAGACAGACTCATGCTAACCACAGAATCCAGAGGTTAAGAAAAATAATGCACAAAGAAAAGTACACAAAATAATATGCACCTGTAAAATAAAAATGTGCTGGGAATCAGTGGAGAATGATGAGAAGGAAACATTAGAGCAGCCAACTATTAGATTAAAAAAAGCCAGCATAGTACTAAACAGTCACAGGAAGATAAAATATAAAACAAAACCACTTTGAATACCTCTCAGTTGGAAAGCACTGTAGAAGAGCCAACTGTTCCCAAAGAAAGCTGTAAGAAGGCATAATGAGGTCTGCAGACAAATGTGAACATGAGATATCTTAAAAACAGGGGGAAAATATTCCTGTAAGTAACATCTGAAATGGCAGAAAGTAAAACACTTTCAAAAGAAAAACACTGGGAACAGGCAAAAACTAAATATTAAAATTATTTGTCAAGTTTCTTCTAACCACAGCTTGATATCTGATGGGAATTTAAATTATGTTTCAAGATCATTAAAAAAAAAAAGTTTGCTTTCTCATCCCCTCAATTAGAGAAGAAACATCACAAAATTTTATGTTGAAAATTAGCTGATGAATGTCATGGCATATATCACTACTTCTGCACCTGACAGGAATCAAAGCAGTGATTTTGAAAGGCAAGTGTCTTCGAAATGCTAATTCTTCTTAACAGAGTGTTTCAGTAGTTATTTCTTAATGGAATCTCTGCTTTTACCTGAAAGGCTTTTCTGTTACCTTATTCCTGGACAGTATGAAGCTATGTTGAAACCAAGAGTAATCTATTTATATCTGATTATACTGTAATGTTTGAAAAAGTGGAGACAATGTACACTGTTTCTTGCATATTGAAAGCTTCTGGTGATTTGTTGAGGAGTACTGGCAAAGGTTTCTCACAGATTTTTTGTTCTTTTGGATATATGCGTGGACATTAAAAAGCATATGTGAAAGTTCTGAGTGTGAAAGTAGTATTTTAGTGCAATTTCTTTGCCCCCAGGAATTTCTTCTCTTAATTTCTTCTTCCTTAACTCTCTCTTTGGGGCTTCATGCTGAGAGAGATTTAAAATACACAGACAAAAGCTGCACTCAACCAAATCTACTCAAACTAAGAGCAATTACCAATCAGAAGAACATGTCATTGGGACAAAAAGATAACAAGTGGTAGGCCAGCAGTTTAGCACTGACTCAAATTCCATCACATTCAAGTACTTTGGATAAGGTTCAAAGAAAATAAAAACAAACAAATAAAAAAAAAGGCATCAATAGTTTGGTTTGCGTGCTTCCCAAATTTTAAGGCTTCTTAAGTGATGCCAAAAAAGTGAAACTCTGAGAGTCTTGGGTTAGAAAGGAAGTAATATATATGTGTTTGCTTTGCTGGGAACAGGGAATTTTGATCTGCCAGAAACAAGGTTGTTTAGTATAGTCGATATCTATCAGGCTATATCTTGCAAATTAGGAAACTTCAGACTAGAAAAATAGCGGAATATAAGGTTGTAAAGAAAGTCAAACTGAGGTAGAGAGCTGCTGGTAAATCAAGAGTTGATGGTAAACCTGCAGTACCTGATATGGATAAACAAGTTTTATACTATTACTGGAATTTTCCAGGATTAAATGGAGCAGATTCAGAAATAAAAATAAAATAGGAAAAAGAATTAATATTCTCCGATTTATATTCCATGAACTCAAGAAGAGGATACAACCTTTTTGCTAACTCCTCAAACTGTGTAAGAGCGCAAGTTAAGAGGGTAGACTCTCATTTTCCTTAAAGCTGTTTTAAAACAACTTTACACATACATGCTGAATAAAAGTGACAGTCAGATCTATTAACTGGTTCCATTGCTGGCTTTTCCTTCATCTTTCTGTGAAGTAGAGGATTTTGAACAAATGTTTAAAACATACTATAAGTAATACAATTCAGAAACTAAATAAATAGTAACACCCAAGAACCAATTACTCTTCATCAGTAAACAGGAGGGCATTCAGAGACACTGCCATGCAGCAGAGCCTGGGATGAGCTCTGAAATTGCCTCTTTTGTGAAAAACTCTTCCTATTGTTTTATCTCATCCATTTACAAACATTCTTCCTTTCCACCACTTGCAGTTCCTACAAGGGTGTTTAGGAGTTGTGTTAATTTGACTGGGATTAAGATGTGGGCATTTGAGATTGAAAAACAAAGTCCATAATGTGCTAATGGTATGCTTATGTGTTTCTGTTACTCTAGCACTGACTGGTTGAGCCCTATATGGATGCCAGCTCAATAGCACTAGTAGGATGCTAGGCTTTAGGAAGCAATTTGTTGCCATTCCTAAGAGGTACTGGGCAGAAGTAACTGGACCTGAAGTGTGGAAGGGATTTGCTGAGGAACATATGGCAGCCTTCTGGGAGAATGACTACAGTCATTAGTAATGGTTATGGCACTGAGCTGGGGGGCTTTCGGGAGGCACTTTAAGCCCCTCCATACAACCTGTGCTCAAGGATGAAAAGTAGAAGGAAAAGATGAGGAGAACTCACCAAACATTTGGTCAGTCCATTTTACCTTGTGCCTTGAGTAGGCAAAGAAGATGCTGAGTAGTCTCAATGAAATCAGTAATAGGCCACTGCACAAGAATTTCTCAGTATGTGCCTGGGAAATAGCAAAACAGTGAAATATGAAGGCAGTAGAGTACCTTTACTGGAAACGCTGAAATTATGTATGCTAGGAGAGGCTGAGGACAGTTAGGAGTGCAGATGGGGTGTATAAAGGGTTACGGCCATGCTTAATCACTGTACAGATTAAAAGGTTGTGGTATGTTAATTAAAGCAAGTGCCAGTGGGTGAGCAACATCCTCTGCTAGGATATGTGCTGTCTGGCCTGCATATGTTGAAAGCAAACACTCCCATCCCTGTTACAGTGCAATCTCTCTTGGAGAATTGTAGGCTGATCACATTTGTTACAATTCAGGTTTAAAGGCAACTGCATAAGTAATCAGACCAAAAATCCCATCTATCCAAAATTGATCTGTGCACATTACCAGTAACAACCTTACAGGCAAAAGTTAGCATGTAACTCTCATTTTCCAGTGCTGAGATTTGCATGTCCCCAAAGGATCATCATGTTTCCTCAAAGCATTAGTAAACCACGCAGTGGATGTGTTGGACATCAGATTAACCACATAGAAAGAGGCTACTAGCAAATAGTTACATTTTTCATGA
This sequence comes from Forpus xanthops, assembly GCA_032466535.1. NCBI lineage: Eukaryota > Metazoa > Chordata > Aves > Psittaciformes > Psittacidae > Forpus > Forpus xanthops. The sequence continues at coordinate 19,124 of JASSUY010032632.1, read as the reverse complement.
AGCACGTATTTTACTTTTTACCTAATGGTGGCTAATTCTGGAATATACATCACTGATTATGTTGGAAAACAGGTTAGACACACCAGAGAGAAGTGGTGCAGGTAAAGATGAACCTGCTATGTGATAGCAGATGGACCAGGTAACCTTTAAGGGGCCTCCTAGTCTCCATTTTCTACAATTTCTCTAATTTAATGCTTTTGTTTCACTGACTAGACAGCTGGTCCTGTATTAGTCATCAGATAACAGAAGTGATGCAGGATGGCTTAGCTGAGGCCAGTTTGGAGTGTTTGCGTTCATTTTATGAGCAGTCATGAAGCTCTGGAGGAGAGCTAACAGGCTGCATGGGCTTTGTGTTTTCAGACAGCTGAAAAAGCTGAAATCTTTCCCAGCAAAACAAAGGTTGTGCATGCAAACACTAACCATTTTACAGCTTTTTTACACGGTTGCCTACATTAGTATATGATACCATTTGAATGACATGTATTCCTCCATTATATTAGTATTGCTATCACAATACTAACTTTTAAGTGGGGAAATGGACTTTTGTATGTCTGGAGGCAGAAATTATAAAAACTGAGATTAAAAAATGCCAGTTTCTGACCTTACCCTCCAGCTGAGCCCTGAGAACTTCAATCTCTTGTGAAAGGCTGGTGTTGGCACGTTCAAGCATGACCCAGGTTAATGCACTTAGCCCTCAAGTTTTGAGTATATTATGGTCCTGTTTGCAGCTTACTGAGCTCATCAGTTTCCGGTATGGAGGTTGTCTGGAAATGATGCAGTACTTGTCTGTATGTTACTATCACCACTGGTAAAAGGAGAAAAGGCTTTGCCATTCTGAAGAGGTAACACCATAGATCCTGCTCCCATCCTGCTCTGGGTGAAGTCAGCTGCCCAGTGGGAGGGAAATGGGTCCTTTCAAAAGCTGCTCCTCAGCAGAAAAACCAAGCCATAAAGCAGAGATTTAGCTTACCCAAGCCTGATTGCTTTCCTTGTACCCTGACACACACTTAGAGCCCTACTTCCTGCTCTGTCTCAGGAATGTGCTCAGCAGCCTGTGCACCTACTCCTCAAAGCTTTGCTTCAAGTTGGAGCACTGCTGCACATTGATTTCAGCTTGGCTACCAGCTCTGCAGATTCAGGAAACACAATTTCAGATGAACACAGACTGATGGTTTGGTTGCTGGGGTTTTTCTATTATATTCTTCTGTATCTAAATTTTGTTCCTCCTGAAATACAAAACGTTTTGCATTTTAGATATCTGATTTAAAAATATAAACCTCTGAGTAAATTACACCTTGCAAAACTAGACTGGCAACATACGTTGGTCTGCTAAACAGCTGAAGATCCAAAATGTCTAATATTTTCCAGTGTGCTAACTGGATAACCAGACATTTTGGGAACAGATTTACCATGGCTTCAAGCCTAGTTCTGCAAATGCAGGTCATGCTACATCTACTCCAGGTACTCTAAAATTCCTGTGTTTCTGCTCTTAGTGCATTTGGTATCCCAATTTGGTATTCCTTCTTGCAGATGTGTTATTCTTTTTGGCAGACATACAACAGGTCTCAGTTTCCCTAAATTCTGCCTGTTGCACATGCATTTATTACATTCAGTTTTATTAACAGACTGAAACTCCTGGATTTAGAGCTATCTATCACAAAGCAAATAATCTTGAAAATGTGTGTATTTGAACAAGAAGAGCCAAGTTCTCATCTGGCAAGGGAACTTTCATCTTCCCACAGCAGTCTTTCTCCAAATTTACAGTCTCAATTATGCACACAAGAAACCTAAAATTTATCTGAGTCAGAAAATACCTGTATTTTAGTTCTTTCATTGATAAGAAATATGTACAGCTGCTCCCATTATTCCAGAGGAGTTGGTTTGTTGTTGGATTTTTTTAAATCACCCCCGGTCTCATTTTAATTGGCTTTTTTTTGGAGCTTAGGTTCATAACAAATCAAAACCTGTGAATACAGTTCAGTTCAGATTCACGTGTTGAGTCGTGGGTCCCTCTCAAGTATGTGCAGGAGTCAAATCATGTCCATGTAAGGGGATTGGCAGTAGCTTCGGAAATATCTGTCCTCTTTCCCAGTTTGCACTCATGAACCATACTTACAGCTCACATCTTTTACAAAAGCAAATAAACATTTTGTCCTCAGGCATCAGTCTCAATAACCATCCCTATATCAGTGTGCTGCTGCATAGGATGGGAAGTGAAGCTCTGAAATATATTTTGAGGTCTGAGTGTCTTACACTGTTGAGATTCATGGTACTATTAGAAGATCCTTTTTCTCTCTTTCTCATCATTTATTCAACACTGAACAAAGCCAAACAAGTGGTAGATACAGTTCTCTGTTATCCTGCTCTTTTCTCATACCTGTGCAGCATTTTCAAAATCAATACTTACATTTTATCAGTTATCATTAAACTGTTTTTTCAGAGCTCTAAGTCTCTTGATTTAGAGATTGCCCAAGCTGATGAGGTAATCAAGAACCAAACCGCTTCAGGCACTGATGGCTCAGCCGTGTGCACAGAAACACACAAAAATTACCTTCCTGTAAACCCTTGCCACTGGCCCCAGCCTGTGGCTGATGCTCCTCCAGCACTCCCACAGCATTATCCCTGAGCTCCGGCTCACTTTAATGAGTTCAGTTTGCCTCCTGGAGTATATTTCTGACTCACCCTTTGCCACTCTTTACTCGTTCAAAGTATATGCTTGTGCCATGTTAACTGCATTAGCTGTACTGCCCCAGGGAACCAGCTGGTGACTGCTTTGCGCTGTGCTGGGGGCATATGTGAGCTTTGCAGTCTTGTCACCAAGCAAGAGAGACACATGCTCAGGTTTCTGCCCCTCTGTGCACTAACCCCCACCCCCACCCCCCCATTAGTAATAAGATGTAACTTACTGCATGTTTTTGTTAAGCCACAAGTACAGCAGCAGTTTTAACAGGTCTCAATACATTAGGTTAGGATTGATTCTAATGTAATGCTAAAGCAGCGCTCAGGTAGGACAGGCTTTTAGGTTTTGACAGCCATCTGTTTTTCCAGGTTCTGTGAAGAAAAAGGTATTGAAAAAGCATTTGCAACAATTTATAATCTACTTTTGTGGATTCAGATAGGTCAGATAAACATCTGAGTATGTTTGTTGAAGCAAACTGTCATTCTGAGCAGCTGGAGGTTTAGCCATCCCCAGAGCAGAGTCCATCAAACCTACAGATGTGGCAAACAGCCAGACAGCTGCATGTGTGTCATTTTGATGGTCATACAGGAATGCCCTCAGGGCAGGAGAGGATTAATGGTGGTTCTCCGAACCCCAAGTGCCTCATTTTTGAGCTTCCCATGGCAATATAATTCTTCCATTTTTACTTTGCTCTTACAGCTTCACTCTTCTTTTAAACCTTCTAAGGAAACTCCTTGCAACATAGATGTACATTACCCTTTCACAAGGAAAACAGTCTCTTTCAGAAAGATAAATACTGAAATCTATTTAGCAATGCCTCCCATGTATATTTCTCTCTCCCCTTCTCTAAATACTAGTTCATAAAACAGCTTTCTCTTTTCTGAACTAGAGCAATTCCATTGCCATAATCCAGGTAGCATAGATATTTTTTTTTTCTGTAGCGATACTCTAATTTTAATCTGCAAGAGTGGAATCCAATTGGCTGTCCTAACAAATTGCTTCTGTCCTTGGATGAAACAGGAGAGAAAAGACAGTACCCCTGGCTAATTGGAAACACTAAACAGATATACATAATGTTCTGTATGTGAAGTCTAATGATGGAGATGTTATTAACATTCAGTTTAACTCCTGCAAAATTAAAACTAAAGCTTCATACTCAAGCAGAAACCTTCTTGGAAATAGCTTGACATGGTGTTTTGAAAGATGTCAAGAGATCACCTCTTCATAATGACCAGGGAGATATGGATCTAAATGATGATATCTCGATATTTATACAAGTGACTCTTCTCAGAGCTGCCTATCACAGCTAACTGTATATAATACACATCAAGCTTATAAAACCAGAAATACACATCATTTACTCTGCATCTGTCCGTGAAAATGGATGGAAGGATGCTGAAGTCCAAGTCTAGCAGTCTAATGTGAAATTTAAGAGCCACTGTGTGAAATACAAGATTTAGTGGACTCTGTCCTTAACTACAGTTAAAACCGCTAATGAACTTTTAGTGTACAGACACATGTGCAGAGGATATTGCACACAAAACAGCAGCCAGTTTAGACACTATTTCTACATTCTCCTCTTCTTCCAGTAAAGGAGGGACTTAGGGTTAAAAGAGTGGATTTAAAGGATTTAGTTTCAACCATCAGGCCTGATACAAGTAAAAAGCACAGACACCAGGGGTCAAATCCCTTACCTGGAGGTTATCCCTATTTATTACAGCCCTCACTGTCATCTATTCCATCTCGCAACAGCTTGTATGCACATGCTAGACCAACCAGTCACATGCTGACTCACACCAGGTTAGGCAGCTGAAGGTGCTCAGCCAGACCTATACAGATCATGCTTGACTGCAAAAGGAAAGTAAAATTTGGAAAAAGACTCCAATAGAATTTGAGAATTTAGTTTATCTTCAAAGAACGGTGTGACAAGATTGCCATTCAGCCAGCCTGTACAATGGGTTATCAGTGGGGGCACAGAGTGCAGGACAAGGGACGTGGAGACAGGACAACTGGAACATGCAGCTCTTGCAAGGCTTGAAGTGCAACTTTCCTTGTCACACTCTGATCAGACCAAAAAAAGCTCTTCTCTGCCTGTGAACCCTAGTGCCCAGTGAGCAGAGAGCATGCAGATCTACACCAAAGTGAGAAAGCAGCATGTGCCAATATATTTGCAAGAAATGTTGTACCCACAGCTGAGTTCAGTACAAATACTGGGGGGGGAGGGAGAGGTGCAAAAAAGCAATTACCATTTAACAACTGGCTCTTGATAGAGTCACCTTCAGACCAGTCAGGCACAGGCCTACTTAATCTGCCTGCATTTCCAAAGCACTGATCACTAGGTATCTTTGCATCACGGCCATCCATCACACCACCAGTTTCTCATCCAAATACTGCCAACAGCACTGTGAGTACTCCAGCATTGACACTCCCTCCCTCTCCCTCTGCATCTTATTATTTAAGTTGCTGCTGGCAAAGAAAAGGAAAGTGTCTGTGTCCATAGTGACATTAGCAGAACTGTCAGCTTAATCAATGCTGATACTTCCCCCCTCAGCCCTTCTTCCCTGCTGCTCCTTTTTGAGGCAGCAGAAGAACCCAATAAATTCACCACTGTTCCGAGTCATCCAGAAATACTGCTCATTTTCCAGTAAGCCTTGGTAACCTGACTGCCTTCAAGTTCCCCTCAGCCATCCAATGTCCCCCAAGCACAGCCATTGCTAGGGGTCCTGGAGCCCATGCTTCTCCCCTGGTCAGTAGGAACTTCTCTGGCAGCAAGCAAGCAAAACAGGGAGGTTTTCTGCTCTCTGCAGATGAATTGTCATGGGGAAAAGAGGATTACAACAATACTAAAGGCAGAGCAGATCACCTGAAAGGCCGGGTGCTTTGAGAGACCTTTCCACAACCAAAGAAACTGTTGATTTTCCAAAATTTAGGAAGTTGGGATGTTTGCAAATAGTCCCTAATATCTTCCATTTGAACAAAATTTGCTTTTCAGTTTGGAAAGGACTAGGCAAACCTCCAAAAGCAATGCTGCTTATTGCCACCTAAGCCATTACTGAGCTACAGTGCAGTCTGTGGAGGGGAACAGAGCTGCAGATGATACTTTATAATGCACACTGCAGAGGATTTACCATGAGGTAAAATCCTCCGGGACTCCAGGTGCCTCATTAAGTCAAGCAGAACAGGGAGGAATATACATGTGAGTACAGAGCAGCAGCTGCCACTGCTGTCTTTCATTGTCCTCAGTCTTCCGTAGGACAGGGAGTAAAATTAACCTCTCCATCTCATTCAGATCCTTACACCTTATCTCAGCAGCATATCCTTGTTTTTTGGAAGTACAGTTGTAAGCAGAGGCAGCTCGTTGGATATTTTTGTTTGCATAGGGTTTAACATTTTTTTAAAGACATTTTTCAGAAAAGGGGATTTTTTTTTTCTCTTCAGGTCACCAGACTGACACACCAATTTGTGATGTCTCATTTGATACAGTATATCATAGAATCATAGAAAAGTTAGGGTTGGAAAAGACCTTAAGATCATCTAGTTCCAGCCCCCTGCCAGGGGCAGAGACACCTCACACTAAACCAAGTCACCCAAGGCTATGTCCAACCCAGCCTTGAACACTGTCAGGAATGGAGCATTTACAACTTCCCTGGGCAACACATTCCAGTGCCTCACCACCCTTACAGGAAAGAATTTCTTCCTCAGATCCAATCTAAATTTCCCC